>APFE030524319.1:0-29490 GCA_000404065.3 Pinus taeda
GAAACCTCTTACTCTGGTGCATTCAAACATATGTGGCCTAGTGAAAACATCTTATATTAGCGAGTGAGAGATAAATCAAAAGATTTCAATTTTATCAATCATTTTAAGGGAATCACATAAAAACATGGTGGCTATTTTTTGAAGTTCCCTCTCTTACAAATAGAGGGAGATAATTTACAATCCATGAATTCAAGCATTACTCCAAAGAGAATGAAATAAAGAGGCAATTGGATGTTATTTACATCCCTCAACAAAAGATGGTGGTGGGATGCAGAAATAGAACAAGAGACAAGAGTTGAAATGGCACAGTGTATGATTAAGGCTAAGGATCTTCCAAAATATTTTTGAGCTTAAGCTATTGCTACATCAGAGTTTAGTTGTTCAAGAAACATGCTCCAAAGAGTGCGAGGGGCATGACACCATGAGAAGTTTCAAATAGTGAAATCCAAATGCGCATAATCTTAAGATGTTTGGATACATTAATTACTCTTATGTTCAGGAGAAGCCATAGAAGTTGATGATAAAGTGAAACTGTAGTTTTGTTGGGTATAGTGGGGAGATAAAGGGTTATGCATTTTATAATTCAGTAATAAAGAAAGTGACATCCCATTGTGATCTAATTTTTAATGAAGAGGGAATGTGGAAATTGTAGTAATACATAGAGAAAGAAAAAACAATAATGGTAGAAGAAAACTCATTAGAAAATGAGAACTATTTGCTTCCCGCAAATTCTAGTAAAAACTCAAGTCTATCAATAATTAAGTTTCACCTTCAGGAATTTCTTCATTAAGTTCAAGTATATTTCAACATTAAGTCCATGTCCAATTTGTCAAAAAACTATTACTATATGACATAGTTAATTGTACTCAAGTTTATAAGGTTCAAGTTGAACAATGTTTCTATGACCATATAGTGAAACATGTAGTTTTACAATAGAATGAAATGAAATATGAAAACCAGTTTACTTGATCAGAAGCAGAGATCTTCCACGTAAATAGCCTAAGAAGGGTTCAACTAGCTTAGAAAACCAAATAGTTAGTTAACCCATAATTAACAAGCAGTTCTCATTAGAGGATGAAACTAGTCATTAAACATCCCTATTTGAGGTTCACTACTTCGTTCGTAGGTTTTTCTTATAGGAGAACCTCATTATTTTATAAATTAATTGTATGAGTTAGTTAGAAAGGAAATCTTTTATAACTAGAGTGGTTCTATTGTTTTTAAATTATTTTTGTAACCTTGAGCCGATATAATATAATATAATATATATTATATATAATTAATATATATATAAAGGGTTTTTTCACTTTGGAAACTTCTTTTATAAGCTTTTAAACACTCTTTGCTTCATTAAAAAAAGGGGGATTGCTATGATCTTCTCCATTCAAGGTTTCTTACTTCATGGTCTAGTTTTTATATTTAGTTTAGGGCCCTGTCCTATTGTGATTTCTTTACCTCTTGGATTGGATACAATATTATCTTATGGATTATTTCTCTAACTCATGTCTTCAAGTATCTATTTCTTATGATTTGGTATTAATGCAATAAATTATTGGATTTTCAGGGTTATCTAGAGGCATCCCTCCTACTTTACTATCCTCTTCAACACAATATATGTTATCTTTTGTGTTTTATTGAGGCCATTGTCCACCCCAAGAACAACCCTCACCTAATTTTTCTTGTGTCATAACCTATTCATTACCCACATATTTCACTCTTAATGGTTTTATTGTCACTACCCACCCATTGTTTGCTTTATTTTGTGTTATCAAACCCTTACTTCAGTTTTTCATGGGCACCCTTAGTTGGGATTTCGTACGTGTGTCACCATTGATAAGGTTTAGGTTCTTTTTTTGCCTTCATTTCCCTTGATTACATTTTATAAACACCAACATCCACCTAACTCCCCTTCTGTAACACCCTTTATTTAGAACCTAAAATGTTTTTGCTATTGGTTGAACTCTTCCTTTAGGATGACCCCTTGTTAGAATTTATTTGCTTTTCGAAACATGTGTGACCTAATTAATGAATCCTTGATTATCGATGACTGAGTGTGATTGGATTCATTTCTATGATCATTCTTATTGTTGTGATTAGATACCTTATTATGACTATTGGTATGATTATATACATTTCCTTCATATGCTCTAGGATATATGCACATGTTTGATGATTTGATATGGTATTTCTTACATCTAATGTGGCTTATGTGTAACTAATGAGAAACTTTGGGTGATGGATTACGATCATGATGCTCTCTCTCTCTCTCTCTCTCTCTCTCTCTCTCTCTCTCTATATATATATATATATATATATATATATATATATTATCTGGGTTGAGATATTGGTGGGTAGTGGGGAAATGTAGTCAAGGGAATAGATATTGCCTCAATGAGGATGTATATTTGATCTTAGTGCCTAGGATTCTTGGGAAATACAAAGAGACTTATGAAAATGACCTCCAAAGTTAAAGTTATTTGGTTAAGAAAGGTTGCATTTGGCACTTACCTTGTCGTGCAGAGTTGCAAATTTACCCGCAATTCCAATTCTCCCTTCCATGTGTTACGGTAAGGCCAATGGAAAAATTTTGGGGAAAACATTATATTATATGCATTATAAATAAGTGTTTTTCCCATTATTAGGGCTAGATGGATGATAAGGAAATTCTCTATGGAGCTAAATAGGATGAATGCGCTTGTGTATGAGGATGATGGGTTGGATAGAATATCTATATATAAAAGATAGATTTGTGTCGATTAAGGGGTTAGGAGTGTTCCTAGAACATAAAGGGGTGCTAAATATAGATATGATTAGTTCCTTGTACCTTTTATTTTGGCCCAAAATGTAGGAAACCATTTCTTTGTTATTTTAATCACTTGTTGAAAGTGACAACAAGATCGTTGTATAATAGGTTGCCTCTAATGTGTGAATTTGATCACTAACTAAAGTTGAAAATAAGATCCTTACTTGAAGGTCGTAATAAGACCCCTACACACCAAATATTTTTGAATTTGGAGGTGAAAATAAGTCTAAGAGCCTCTCCACTATACCTAAATTGAATTGATTGTAATCCTATTGATTTATTCTTAATGGGTTGGTTGTATTATTTAAAAAAACTACAAGTTTGTTGTTCCAATACTCATTGAGTTTCAACCATTCTTAGGGTGCAACACTGTGAAGGTAGTTGCATTGGTTGGCTAGAAATGTGACCTTTATTTAATTTTCTGAGTCTATCATTGAAGACTAGTTTGTGGAATATATTCGCTAACTAATAGTAGGAATTGAAGGCATAGGAGCCAAACCTTGGATATAAGCGTCTAGGTGATATATAATATATATTATATATATATATAGTATTAATATATATTATATATATACTTTAGTTGCATGTTCCTTGTGGGTATTTGGCAAGCCCCTAAATAGTGTAGTTGACTTATATATATTGTGTTAGATGCTTTTAGATCTATCATGTTTCATGTAATGACTTCAAAAGGAAAGAAGATATTGTAGTGGTAAAACCCTTAATGGGTTGTTACATCTCCTATGATCGATGTCACCCATTCTTGGATTCTTTAATATCTTTCCATAACCATCATTTTCTCTTCATCGACCAACACCATATTTCCTAGGGATACATTGCCCTCTTCTATACTACTACAAATCCCTTACCAACTCCTAAAACTTCATCTATATAGTTCTTCTTTATCTTAATGACACCTTATAGAACTTAGTCCTCTAAGGACATAAATCCTAATGTCCAAATTGTTTTACAATAATTAGTTAGCACTCCTAGTGAAAACTAAGGCTTCCACCTCCACATTCCAAATATAAACTAAAATCTCCTTACGCAAGTATGGTGTAAAATAATAAGGATATCCTAGATTGTTGGGTACATAGTCTACTAGATTATTTCCACAAATGTCCAACCATGAGTGAAGAGAAACATTTCGTTCTTAGACTTATTTAATCATAGTCTACTAGATTATTTTCAAGAATGTCCAACCATGAGTGAAGAGAAACATTTCGTTCTTAGACTTATTTAATCTTGGGCATAGCCTAATAAAAATATTTCCAAGGTATATGTTGACCTAAAAGATGAATAAGTTGCGAGTAGCACTTGTAACATCAATACTACATGGAATCCTTATGCTAAGCTTTGAAAAAGTGTTTTTATCCAAAGTTACTTATCTGCTTCATGTGCAAATGGTATCTATTTCATGTGCATTAAATCTGTATAACAACTGATTTCAAAAAGCTTTAGTCCTAGCTAGATTAGAGATCTTAAACAAGTACATGTGATTAAATTCAATTTTAGTTTTCTTACTATTCTTTGTAATGAAGTAGCTATCATTGAGAGCTATAGTCTTAACTAATCCCTCTTCCATGCCCTTACCAAATAACATAAAATTGAAAAAAAAAACCTACATTGGACTCTTTTCAATTTCTAACTCTAACACTAAGACTACCTATTTTAGAGACCTTAACCCTAACTAAAAGCATTCCTTTTAGGCCATACATCATCTATTCCCATGTAATAGACTTAATGCCCTTGTGTCACTTACGGGATCATCTAGTCCATGTAATAGACTTAATGCCCTTGTGTCACTTACGGGATGTGGTCTTAAAAAATTTCATCATAAACATAGCTCGAAATTGAATCGTAAGCTCACCATTATGTTTGAATATCTAAAACTTTCCAAAAACTATATTTTAGAGACCTTAACCCTAACTAAAAACATTCCTTTTAGGTCCATACACCATTTAGTCCCATGTAATATACGTAACGGTCCATACACCATTTAGTCCCATGTAATAGACATAACACCCTTGCGTCACTAAGGAGATGGGGTCTTAAAAATTTCATAATAAACATAGCTGAAAATCGAATTGTAAGCTCACCATTATGCTTTTCATATCTAAAACTTTCGAATAACTATAAATTTCATCAAATTTTGGCTTATACATAAAGTTAAGACTCTTCTATAGTATAAAGTGTTTTCTCTCATGGTTAAACAATTCTACAATATAAAATGTTTTCTCTCATGGTTAAACAATCCGTGTCACGTGACTATGTCCCACATCATAGCTTGGCTCTTAGGCTTCATCCCAGTAAGAAGTGACTATGTCCCACATCATACCGTGGCTCTTAGGCTTCATCCGAGTCAGAAGTTAGGGTGATTGCCCTACCCGCTTCACATTGTAGCATCTCCTAACAAAGTTTCCTTAATGCGATAATCACTTCCAAGGTAAATGTGTTGAATCCTTTCCCAAACCTTTTTGTAAGCTAACGGAATTTCCATGGCACGCAACAATTCAAGTCTCATCCCAAAGCCCCTAGTGCATCCGGCCTAGGTTTCACGCAATAGGGCAACCTCTAGGGTGTTGGATGTTTGTGCGACGAAATTAAAACATGACTGCTTTCCTACCCAAAAGTACGAAAGTATCGAAATTCCTCTGGTTCCTATCCATCTTCCAATGGCTCATTCAAATCCAACGTAGCCTCAACTTCGTCAATTGAACGAAATCCCATTTTTGGTAACTTCGTCAATTGAACGAAATCCCATTTTTGGTGGCCATGTATATGTATTTCCCCTGCAGCTTGAATCCCACCAACATTTTACTTGAACAATCTGGAGCCAACGTCAGCAATGCTCGTAAATATAATTGTAGAGTACTGGTTAGGTTCTCAACTTCTCCTTCATTAGGAGCCCCATGACGGCCATGAGGAGATCCTCATTTACCAAGGCTCTATTCCATTCAACTATCCCGTGCCACAATCCTTAGTGATTTTGTAGTACCTTTGACAGCAATCTGGTCGTCCAATTCCACGGCGATCATGTTCGATCTGCTTCTGGTTCATTAAGTTCTTCCAGAATTCTTTCAGTTTTCGTTCCATTGTCATAAAATGGCTGTGGTTCTGCTACAGCCCAATTTTTGTAGGATGGGCAGAAACCCTAATTATCGAGGCTACCCGGAAAAGAAAATTCAAGAACGGAATTTGACAGTCCGTCTTTGCTCCTCCAATTTCGCAGGTTCATTACTTCTATTTTTTTTCGAAGGTATTTGTGCCGGGGCCGAGGCAGTTATTTTTTGGTGCTCCCCAGCCTTAGTTCCCCCCATACCGTCAGCGTCCTCAAATGGCTTTCGAGAAGCAGTTGTGTCCTCTGTGGGCACTTCAACCTTCCCGTTAGCAGACGATTCTGGAACGGCAGACTTTACGCCCACCTCAGCCATCGTCGTTAAAGTTCGTAAGGGTTCGAAGGTGCTTCTAAAATCAAGCTCATAAGGCAACCTAATAGCAAAACAGAATTCCCCAAACTGTGAATCCAAGGACTCCCGGACTTCAACAAAAAGAAAATCGAGGTCTTTAGTTAAAAAACCCAGACTGTCCCAAAACCATAAGTATTTGGTCGCTTTTTGTTTTTTTCCGGCTACAAAACTAAAACTTTCATTCAAACTGAGAATGTTTTAAAGCATCATGTCTTTATCAGCCTATACTAGTTGATGTATATAATCATATATGCGTTTCTAAAAACAAAGGAGATCCAAAACCAAAGTCCATTCCCCTATAAGATAAGAGGAATGAAAATAAGAATAGAGGAGTCCTACAAAGTGCAGAAACCTTAGAAAACAAGCCGATAGAGCCAAAAACCAGCGGAAAAATAGAGCATTATAGCTCAAAAAATCCCACACCATTACTCTGCCCATTTGAGAACCTTTTAAAGAACAAATAGCCCAGAGGGAGAAGCCTAGCTTAGAGAGAGCATCAGCTTCTGAATTTTTCTCTTGAAATATATGCTGGAAAGAAATCTAACAACATCTAATTACAAAGGGCAGGAACATTAAGAGAGGAACGATCCTCCAACCACTTTATTGTGACCAAGGAATCACCAATGATCAAAATATTGTGTAACCCAAGCCAAGAAGAGCACTCAAGAGCATCCCACATCGCTATTAGCTCAGCTTTGCAATTATCTCCCCTTCCGCCATACCAGAAAAACTGGGATCAATGTGAAGGGCAATTCCACAACCACAATCTCCACATGTGAAAGCCCATCAAAGGAGAACATGTGGAAGATCCCATCCAAATCCACAAAGAGATGGATCGAGGAGAGGATTTAGGCACCCATTCTTGGAAGAATCCAAATCCACAAAGAGATGGATCGAGGAGAGGATTTAGGCACCCATTCTTGGAAGAAGGCCACAATGCCCTACCTTTAAAAAAAACCCTACTTGCTAAGTTCTTACCAACAAAAAAAAAATATTTCACTTAAACATATTATTATCCTTTACTTAAACATAGCACTCTTTCACTTAAACATGACATAAAAATAGCCAAGCCGGCCAAAACTCTAGTTTTGGCTACTTGAGTTTTAAGATGGAGTATCCCCAAATTTTTTAAACGCTTCCTAACATGTAATACCATACGCTGAATACCACAAGCCACCAATACCAAGTGCCTAATACTACCAATGTTAACCTAACCACCTTAAGTCAACTCCTTTAGTGAATCAAATTTACTTAATAAGTTTAAGTCAACTCCTTTAGTCAATCAAGTAACAAATCTTAGGCAACTAGGCATAGTTCTGTTAGATAAGGAATATAGGATCTCTTGGGGAGAAATCTCTCAGAAATCTCTTAGCATGGATAATTATCAGCCAAGGTTGCATATCTATATATCTCTAACATGCGGCGGCTTGACCCTTGCTCCATTTGGCTGGCTTCGATGTGGAAGTGGGAAGTTCATGGGAATCTGTAATGTTTCACTTGATAAAATATGTAGATTTATGTTAATTTATTAATCAAATGCAATTATATATATGCAACAAGTGTTGTCTCAGGATAGGCACGCTATCTTTGACACACAATCTATTGGTTGAGAGATTATCTCAACCACACACCAATCTAGGAAATAGATCCTAACTACTAGGAAGACTCTTTTAGTTAATAAGAATCAAAACTGAGACAAGTAGGAATTAGATATTCCAACACTCCCCCTTAATGAATACTTGTCTCCATATCATTTTGTAAAATCTAGTTGTACTCAAATATACCAAAAAGAATATGTTGATGTCCGTATAAAGGAGCAACCATCCACCAGAATGCATGGGTACTAACCACTGCAACCACGAGTCTTTTAGGATGTTCTTCGCATACATGGTTCTGTCAACCATTATAGTTGCATACATGTACCTGTACTTGTAAATCCCCCTCCATCATTGTTAACCTGGGTTTTATCGGATTACCCGTAACCATGCATTGGGTTTTGTCGGATCACCCTCAACCATGCCACCATGGGCTCTCAGCCACCAAGGCTAGACACAGCTACCAAGGCTCAACTTAGCCACGAAGTCTCAAAACAGCCATGAAGGCTCAACTCAGCCACGAAGGCACTCCAATCACTATGGGCCACAATTTTGCCACTAGGGCATTCCAGCAACTACACCAAAGCCTCGACAAAATGAGGCCGGGGGTTTTCTTGGCTAACCCTAAACCATGCCAACAGGAATCTCTGTGTCACTCCACTATTACACATGGTTTCTGACTTAACACAAACCGACACTGCAAATACACAGTGGTTTTTAGACTACCACAAACTCTAAGGGGGTACACATGCCTTACAAGAATTACAACGCAACTCCAACTTTTAGAGTTACCAGGTATATACATTACAAAGACCACTAAAAACATCATAAACTTGCTTACTAATAAAATGTATGTAATACACTAATACATCATGTCCAAGAATGTATTCCATACACTCACACAAACTTTCAACTCGTTGTCCATCATCATTTAATTTCCTGTGTGGTTGTTGCTCAAAATCAATATTTGGTGGACTTCAACCTCATTAGCCACCACGGAGTGTCTTTGCATCTTCTTTATTTTTCTGGTTCAAATGTTGTGTTGGATTCACTTGTGTGATTTGTTAGAGTCGCTAATTCTAACAAAACCACTCCATTGAGTTAGCCAAACTCAACGTAAATACTTTGAATTCCAAAGCATTTATAAATACCACTTCCTTGAAGTTTGTAAGAATGCTGTAATAATCATTTTAATAAATCACATTTCTACATTGAGTTAATTAAGCTCAGTGTATTTATCCTACGAAACTCCAAATAAATTCAAAAAAGTTACTTTTCATTTTACCTTGACTTGAATGGGCATTGCAACAGTTTACGGAACACATAAAAAAATGGTGAACTGCATGCTATCTGCTAGGTTATTGCTACAGAGAAGCACTATTAGTGTGGGCAAAATGGAGCTGGTTCCGCCCTAACTCGTACGCTATATGAAAATTCAGTTGCTGAACGTTTCTGAAAACCAATAACGAACTTGCGGATCCTGCAAAAGCGAAGGTGAGGCAAACAAAAATATCTGACTGCTTTCCACAGAGATGAAGTTATTCTCGCTGGGCAGAACATATCTGCAACCTCCTCCAAAGTGAAAAGCAATTTTGGTCAGTCAAGGAGTAGCAGGCTTAGAATTCACGCCCTCATCCAACACAACTCTCGAAAATGCTCGTTTCTTCTTTCTCATGTTTACTGGTATTTGAAAATACTTCAGCCTTGCATATGAGCTCTTCACCCATTGGTAGAATGATAGACACCCTGTCTTCTTCTTTATAACTCGAATGTTAAATTTATAATTTCACCGTGCGCGCGGTCAGCAGTCAACGCACGGAGAAAACCACTCAGGGCAAACCTAAACCGCCAGTATCATATCGCACCGCTTTTGGCTTAAGGAGGTTTCCGTACGATGCTGGTCCGATACTGACAAACTGACACCCATGATGCTGGCATGACATAAGCACCTGACACTTTTCGGAAGGTATCTTTCACCCAGCTCACCCCTTCCGATATCGTTTACACCCGTTGATTTACCTCCAACAATTACCGCCGTTGATTTAACAAAGCTGCACGATGGTTTAAAGTACTGTCAGAAAAGTCTTCCGATATGAAAGCTCTGCCGTTGGATTAAAGGCAAGTTTGTCCGCCGTTTGATCTCCAGGAAAGTACTGCTGTTTAAACCTATGCAAAGTACATACGGGTTTGTCGAAATTAAATACACCGTGGATCATAACCCATACGCTAAATTAATTCAATGTCATAATGTTTTGGTAGGGTTTTAATATTTCATACGGCGGAGTTAAAATAGAAATATGGGCGTAAGTTTTTTTTAATATATGTTTTTTAATATAGCGTTGACCCATCTTTGTTATGTAAAAAAAACACCCGTGGGGATTAAAAAAAGTGTAATGTGTAATGGTGTTTTTGAATATGAGCACACGGTGAGAACGAAAGAAAAACTTCGCAGCAACGAATGTAAAAACACAGAGAGTTAATTTTGTATTGCAGGGAGGAATGCACAGAAGTGCATAAATATTGTTTGGGTCTGTAATGTAAAAGGGATTTTATGCAACAGAGTAAAAATGTTGTCTTGGTAATGTAAGAAGTAAAAATTGCACAGCAGGAGGAGGAGAAGTAAATGAAACCAGTGGGTTGTTTTGTTTTCAAACCATGTATTGTTTCACAGCAGTGAAAAGGTAACCCTGTAACTCCCTGTAAGTTTTTGTTTTCACACAGCAGTTAATGTAAATGAAATATTTACACAGTGGTGTAAAATTTCATAGGAGGCAGAGTAAGTTTTGTGAAAATGTTTTGGTGAATCCCTCTGAGTAAAAGAGGATGAATATGTAAGTGTTTTTGTTTAATGAATAGAAATCATTTTATGGTGGTGGAATACTCTGTGCTCTGTAATTTTTTTTTAAAGACTTCTCTGTGCAAAAAGATCCTGGAGCAAAGGAAACAGAGCATTGCCTCTGTGATTTATATTTTGTGGTTTTGGTATTTTCCCATTCCATTGCAAACATAAAAAATACCCAACATGTCCTAATTCCTCTAGTTATGGGGTTCCAAACATATACCTGTAAGATGGTTAATTGCCTACATCTACCCTTTCTTGGTCCACAAATTCTTTTAAGTAAATATGGATTCTCAGTCCAACTCATCTCTCATATGAAAAAACAAAACTCTTGTTGACTAAGTGTTTGGAACAAATATGGAATCAGTAGAATATATTCGTAGGAGCGAAGATGTCGTCGAAGCCTAAGTACATGGTTTCACAAACTCTGATTATGCGGAAACCATGGAACAATGAAAGTGGCAATTTTAGGAGAATATCAGGGTGACTATCGAGTGTACCAATAACAAATATGGAAGCATACCAAGAAGCATAGGGAGCTGCAGAGCCCAGATTATGTAAATCCATAAGCAACAGGAGCTTCATATCCATACCCGAGTTACCCATTGATGTAATGCAACATGCAGAAAGCCAGCCTTCACTATGGAGCATGCTTCATTACAATCCATATGCCCTGCTAAAGGCCCTTCAATAAAGACAAGTAGGTAAACCCAGTGCTTCCTTTCGTCTTTCATGTGAGCCAAAGTACATCATGCATTATATATTTGCATGAACCCAGAGATGGATTCATGGTTGGAAGCAAAGGCACGAATCCATAGTTTGACATTTCTCCATGGAGCATTCGACGCTACATGGAGATTGGCCATAGAACTGGACTCTAGAATGTCATTGGTTGGTGGAGCATGCTATACTCATTGGAACCCCTACTCCACACTACCTATACACTTCTAAGCGCTACTGAGAACAACTATACTTCGAGCATGAACTCTAATACATACATGAAAAATCTCTAATACCAGAAAAACAGTAGAATGCCCTATTGGGATAACTAGGAGTTCCTAAAAGCATAGGAGCACACTTCTTATTATCGAGCAATCCATCATTTCTAGTAATCTAATCTCGGAAATCATCTATATAAGTTCTTGAAAAACAGAAGAGGTCTACAGGTTCAGCCCCCGAATGATAGAAACATCCTAATAGGCTCGGCCTCGGGAGGGCAGAGGGCACAACCGTATCACAAATTTTTGGGAAATTTTTTGACGTTGAAGTAACTACATAATTAGATTGCAGTAAACATACCTTATGTGCAGGGAAAATAATGTATGGTGACCCTCCAAAGATTTTCAATAATGTCCAATTATGGCTCTAGCATCCTGTCTGAATAAACTATTGCCAGTGACGATGTGGGAAACAAAATTCTAGGCCGGGTCACCCATGTGAATGGGATTTCTAAGAAGTGGGTAGCCGTCCAGGAGGTTGTGGCGCAGTGGGCATAAGATTGAATGGAGCAGCGGAGGGCCTAATGGGGTAGTCGAAAACAGGGTAACCATGAGGTGTATTGAATGCAAAGAAGTGGTGCTAGTACTAGCTTCTATAGATCCATTGATCCATTGAAGATTCGATAAATTCTTTCTACAACATTTTTCCCATCTCAGGTTGATAATAGTAACAATGGTTTCCCATCTCAGGTTGATAATAATAACATTGATGATGAAGGATGAAGGATGAAGGTAATGCTATTGCAGTTGAAGGATGACGGTAATTTTATTGCAGTTGATGATCACTGGTCATTGATGTGTTGGTCGAGATTGCCTCATATCTGGATAGAGGATGAAATAGACAAGTGGGATGTATGTGACTAGTGTGTGGCACATAGGTTTTTTTAGTTACTGTGTTATTTTAAATTAATGTGTTATTTATGGGATGTATGTGACTAGTGTGTGGCACATAGGTTTTTTTTAGTTACTGTGTTATTTTAAATTAATGTGTTATTTATTTTATTTATTCATTTCACTAAGGTAACGAATGCCACATAACTGATAAATCATTTTAGAAATTAAATTTTTTAATAAGAAATAATAAATGAAAAAGAGGCATGCAAGGATTGCATGCAATACACGTGTATCAGTGCTCATATTTGAGGAGAAATGAAATCATAAATCTTGTTGTAACCCACACATTTGTACCAGTTATGTAGTTATGCAATGCATGTATGTAACATTTATGTAATTATGCAATTCTAATTGTTGTGCAGTTGGAATTGGAAAGACATGTATTATGCTATATGTTCTCAATTGGTGCTCACTTTGTCAAATTGTATATGGCCCAAATAAATAGCTAGGAAGCAAGGAGAAACTTGATCGTTGCGTATGGATCCAAATTTCTTCTTCCTTTCTTTTATGAGATAAGAATACATAGAAAATCTATCCATTTCTAACTCAACTACACCCCCATATATTCTTCCCTCTTCATCTGGTCCTGCCTCGAAACAATAGACCTCTAGCCAACAGATGAAATAAGCTCACCATCTGCTAGCCCTATTTCGTGAGAAGGCACCAGGAGAAAAGCGTACTAAAAAGCTTGTAACCCAACATTGAACGAGTTAGTATTATTGCGGAGATTGTTAACCAGAGAATTAGATATTTGTCAAAGTGTTGTTGCACTACTTTGAAATTATGGACTCTCTTGAAGACCATAGCTTTTCGAGCTCCACCCATGTCGAAAACACCTACTTTGGACAGGGTGGAGGATTCTATTTCCTTGTCATCCATTAGCAGAATTTTAAAGCTTATGCATAACTCATCTTATCCTACTATACATGACCCTTGAATTGACTGTTGTCTGTAACTTTTTCCCAGTCATAATCTCAAAGAAACAAAGTGGTAATCGAGGCAAATACCTAAGTATCAACAACAATTGCAGTGTTGGTAGATCAGAGTGCCACTTTTGTTCCTAGTGGTGGGGTTTATTCCTAAGAGAGGGGCTCCTTTGATTTGTACAGAGAGAATTTTCCAAGGCATTAATGCAATTGGTTTATATTTTTCGTTTTGGGTGGGTGACAATTTCTATGGGCATGTTGGGAAATGGGCTCGTCAATTGGAATTCCATTCAAAGGGTGGTGAATGCTAAGTTCTTTTTTTGTCTAAAAAGAAAAAAGCGGGGAAAAGAAAAAACCAACATACTTTTTACTAGCATAAAAATTGTTTACATTATCATAAATAACATTGTTATGCTCCATACACTCGAAATCTACAGTGGGTATTTTATGATGTTTGTTTATGTTTATTTATATCCTTAAGGCATGACAAGAGTTTTTCGGTCAATTACAAGATCTTATAACAGAGGAGTTGTTGGGGGATTTCTTGTATATGACATTACAAGGTATTATTGATGCTTATTCAAATCCTGTAAATGCTTTCTTCTATTGTCTTGTGGTTGCATATCATTGCATTTGATTTACCTTACATTTGTTTTATTCTACAACTCCTAAGCGGACGCTGTGATAATGGTATGCTTATTAGAATATATTAATGTCAATAATTTGTATTTAACCACCTTACGATTCTTCTATGCATTTGATTCAACTTGTATCTGAGTATTTGTTAGTCTCGGTCGATAAGATAAAAAATGTGGGCTTAATTAGTGTGATATATGCTCAAACTCCAACAAGGTGGTCTAGATTCCTCATCTTGTTGATGACTTGAGCTAAATTTTGTTTACCCTTTTACCATCTATACAATCACAAATAACGGCCACCTTCTTCCCCTATTCACACCATAGTTACCAAGTTCATCCGTATCGACAAGAAGAATACGTTAATTCGCGAGTTCAGTGAAGAATACGTTAATTCGCGAGTTCATTTCGGTACGACGACTAATTCGGTGAATTCCAATTCGGTACAGTGCAACATTTTTGTCAAAGTCCACTACTCCATTTCGTTATCTCCTGCTTTGTCACTTAACTTGAACATTCTTCGCACCTGAACATGAATACATAATGTGTTTCGTTACTCCGAACAATGGCCTGTCCTTCTTTACACCTAACAATGACCATACGCAAGGTATACGGTAAATAGATATGGAAGTTTGATATATACACATCCACATGGTTGACTAAATAAATATGATTTTTTTAAATTAAGGGATTTTCAAACATTGTTTATGGTGTTGTACGTATGTAAATTTAAAAGTATTGATTTAATTTTTTATTTATTTATTTTGTTAAAAAATAAAATTTGCATTTATTTCATTAAATTAAAAAATTATTTTTCAATGGTTGAATTAGTGGAAATAGGTTATTGAACTTACCTTTTAGTTGTTGAATAAGAATCGTCACGGTAAATTTTTAATTCCAGCTTTGCTTTTGTTGATGCATTGGAAGAAATTTTTAATTCCAACTTTGCTTTGTTGATCCTGTTATCACTCAAGTTGTCCCTAGGCTCCTATTAGGGATACAGCCGAGGTAACCACAAACCAATCTTCTGATTGCAGGTTCTATCCCACCTGCAATCGGAGAGGGCTCTCTCCTTTAGATTCAACCTCAGTTGATCTGGATTCAAACTTAGTTGATGATTTTAGGCTAGCTTTCTGACTTCAAGGGAATGTTGATTGTGATTGGAAGGAAGGTAGGATTCTCGAGTAAAGAGGCACAGTAAGGTGTTATAACTTCTGAACCATTGGGCATGGAGCCACAGATTGAGGCATGCGAGTGTTTTCTTGGTCACAAGGGGATATGGAGCGGGATAGCCACGCAGGATACAATACTCAAGCTACAGAAAGTATGGGACGAATATCAGGGATGAAAGGCAAAAGAGAATCATTTCATCATGCTGACCAAGGGGAGAAGTGGATGAGTGGGATCTCGGAGCATTTAAGAATTCCATAGACATGCACTCATATACGAAAGAAACAGGGTAAACTAGAGAAATTAAGAATTCTAGCCCATAACTGTTTCGGTAGAAAACATCAAAAAGTGCAGAAATTGAACTTAAGGTGTATTTAAACAAATCTTAAGCTATTCTTTTTTCCTGCAGCTTAGAAAGGCAGAAAGATGATAAAACATAAAATAAAAAGGGAAGAAGAACACTTATTGGATCATGCAGAGACACAGGAATTCCGTAATCATTCCTTGGCCAAGAGAAAACAACAAGTTGTTTCGCAATCCATGCTTTCAGCAATCTTTGATTATGAAAAATATGACAGTTACAGTGCGAGTCCAACTCAGAGAATATTGCTGGAAAAGAAATTGACCAACAACTACTACTACCAACCAACCAACCCTTTACAATATCGCTTCGGGTGGTACTTATAAGCAAAATATCAGGAAAACATCATTACAGGTGACCTTGATCGGTCTGCTTATAACTTTTCAAAAATCTAAATGCTGTTGGAAATAAATGCAAGTAAATCTTTTGGCTGCGCTGGGGGCAGCTGAATCGGAACAGGTGACGAGGTGGCCTTTGGGGACCAGATGCGGTGCTGCTGAAGTGAATGTGCTTTGGGACTGCAGTTCGGATTTGGTGTGAATTGAATGTGAAATTATTATGATTTGAGAGCTTCAAGTGATTTTGCTCTCCTCCTATGGATCTGCTGGAAGATATTCACACTTCTCTTGCTTTGGGCCGCTGCTCAAGATATTCTCTGATACACTTTGCCGCTACATTGATGGTTTCCGCCGTCGACTGATACTCTTTGACATGCTTGAAGCCTGCTGATTTGATCTGATACACTTTAACCTCTGTGAATGATCTGCCGCTGTCTACAAACCGGATCCTTTGGCACGTTTGGGCGATTTTCGGGCTTTTTCGGCGCGCAGTGGGCTCGGCAATCAGAAGATTCCCTGAAGATTCCTCGAAATGGCTTATTTCCCGTAGCAATGTGCGAATACGCTATTCGCGCATTGAAAACTGCCTCTGTTTCTTGATCTGGAGCTCCGAAGTGCGATTTTTCTCCTTGCGCGAAGCTTTTTCGTCTTTTTTGGCTACTGGCGTAAGCACTGCATCGGCTGTACGGCGGATGATGTCATCAGTGGGTCCCTGGTACAGCGCGACGTGGTGAGGTACTGTATGAACTGTTGGTGAAGAGGTTCCGATGCGATATTGCGATATCGCGTTGGCAGGGAAGAGGGGGATCATTGGGTTGGGCATTTGGCGTTTGCGACTGCCGATATGCAATATCGCGATATCGCATCGGCGGAGAGGAAAGATGAACGGATTGGACACTCGGCGTTTGTGATCGCCGATCGCCGATTTCAATGTCGCATCGGCGGGGAACGGATGGTCATTGTTTTGCATGAGTGTGAGATGGCGAATTTGCGATGCGAAAACGGCTTTGAAGGGAAAAGGTAAGTAAGTGGGTGTGAAGGGCTTTTGAAGTTTCGGAAGGGGTCCGACCACTTCGGGGGAGTTTTATACTTAGGAAGGAGTCCATAGTATGTGGAGGGTGGTTTCGGAGGTTGGGTTCTTGCTTAGTTTCTGATAAACTAAAGAATTCCCGGGACTTGCTATGGTTATTTTTCAACCAGGGGAAGGGATATTACATAGGGGAATTTACTTAATATTAGTACGGGGACAGGAAACATAGGGAGCTATATAATAATGTTAGTGGTTAGTGTGGAAATGGTAAGAAAGCGCTAAATTTCAGGAGAACTTAGGCTGTTGTAGGGGGTAGGACCATACTTCAGGAGAAGATATGGAACAGCTTTGAGTAAAGCAGATCCTTACTCAACCGGAGTGATGAAGATGATGAACTTAAGAGGTGTCAAGCAGATCTTGACCTCTTTTGGGGATGTTAGTTAGTGATCGGGGGGAAAGCAGAGAAAGGGAGTTAGTTATACCTCATTTGAGATTTTTTTTGCTTACAAATCTTTGCTGATTATGTTCTGCATGATATGATGCCTGCAAACTTGGAACTTGACAGCAATTCAACAGCCTCAGAACTACCTACCCAGCCTACTTGCCTAGCATTTTTTCTTCTTTTTCTTGGGGTGCACTTAGACTTGCAAACCCAACATACATTTTTCTTTTGATGCTTTCCTATCTACATACTACTCTTATTTCTTCGAGAGCCCAGATTAAACTGTTGGACTCTTCTGTTTCTCTACCTATCTAAGAGTCTGCCAAGATTAAACTGTTTGGACAGACTTAGAATCTCTATATTATAAAACATGAAATTTAAACCTAGGGAGACCAAGATTAAACTGTTTGGACCTCCCTTTAACTAACAGTAGCGATACCAGGAAACTTTACAAAATTTGAAGGCAATTGCATGAATCTTGAAGTAGCCTTCTTCATTTGGAGACTGTTTGAGCAAATATGGAGCATTGCAACAAGCAAAGTAAAACATATTTGGCCTGTGAAATGCCAATCATGAAAAATGCATACCTGCTGCAGCAGGAGCTAACAGTGGCTCCACTCGGGGATGGCTTCTCCTTGCGGGAAGTCAAGAACAGCAGGCCAGAACGCCTTGATTTTTACTTTTTTGCTGTCCTCTACAAAACTGGGAAGCATCGCTTGCTTTCTTCCGCGTGTTCCCGGTACTATAAACTCTAAACGTAAAAAGTATGTACAAACCAATCATCACCTACTCTTTCAAGCAAGAGGATCATTGTAGTGCTTCAACATTCGGCCGTTGATCGGGCCTTCCTCCGCTGTGCTGTTATCAAGCGATTTGAGAAAGTAGGTGTTATTTCCTTGCACAGCGCTGATAGTGTAAGGACCTTTCCACAGAAAATCAAATTTAACATGTTTTCCCTTGTCTTCCCTTCTTGCGTCCCACCTTAGGACTTTGCTGCCTACCCGGAAATCCTCTGCTTTGGTTCTTTTGTCGAACATTTTCTTGAGTTTTTCCTGTAGACTTTGAGCTCTATTGAAAACTTCTTCTCTGGTTTGCTGAAGATGAATGATCTGATTAATCCTTCTCTGCATGTCGTTTGGTTAAGCCTGAATTTCTTGCAACAGTTTGATAGTTGGTATGCCTAGAGATGAAGGGAATCTAGCTTCCATGCCATACACAAGTTCATAGGGGCTCATCCCGATGGATTTTTTGGTGGTCATTCGGTCTGCCCATAGGGCGCTGGTGAGCTTTTTGTGCCAGTTCTTTTTGTTCTCTTCTAGCATCTTCTTTATAATATTGATGAGGCTCTTATTGGAGGACTCGGCCAGGCCGTTGCCTTGGGGGTAATAAGCTGTGGAGTGTCCTAAGGTAATGTGGTACTTGTGGCAAAAGTTAATGATTTTATTGGATTTGAAAGTAGCCGCATTATCGGTAATGATTTTCTCCGGGCAGCCAAACCTGGACAGGATGTTGTTTTCAAGAAATTGGATGATGGTGGAGTCATTGGCTTGCCTACACGGGATGGCTTCAATCCATTTGATGAAATAGTCGGTGGCTGTTAGAATCCATTTGTGATGGCCTGAAGAGGATGGATGAATTTCTCCAATGAAGTCAAGACCCCATTGTTGAAAAGGCTTTTCAGTTGAAATGGGCTTTAGGGGCAGAGGTAATAATTTTCTTTTTCCTTCAAATATTTGGCATTTATGGCATGAGGCAGTGAATGTTTTCACATCTGTAAACAAAGAGGGTCAGTAATAACTGGCTCGCAAGATCTTGTCCGCCGTGGATTTCCAGTATAAGTGGCCTCCGCAATCACCTGCATGAAATTCTCTCATGACACTGTTAGTTTCGTCCTCAGTTAAACATTTAAGCAAAATACCTTCATAATTTTTCCAATATAAGGAACCATCTATGACGCAGAAGTTGGATGATTTCATTCTTAAAAACCTTTTTTTAGTTCTGGACAATCCTAGAGGAGCACACAGGTTTAACAATACAAAACAAATATCAGAGTACCAAGGGGACTGTGTGAAGGTATCACTGATCCGTGGAGTCGCCAGCTCCTCTTCATCGCCCAACTGATTAATGTTAAGCGCTTGGAAATTCGTTTCAGCCATTAGTTTAGCTAGCCCTTGTCCTTTTATGAGCTTGGTGGGCTTTATCTCGATATCATACTCAAGGATGCTAGCAATCCATTTGCCTCTTCTGTCTTCCAATCCTTCCTGAGTTAGTATATCCTTTACAACCGCGTTGGGGACATATGCGATCACATGGGAGTAGAGGATATAAATTCTGAAGTCTTTAATAGCTTTGACCAGGGCGTAAGCTTGCTTTTCCATGATTTGAAATTTTAGGGGCGCGTCTCTCAGAGCTCGGCTGAAGAAAGCTATAGGTTTCTCATTTCCCTGATCATCTTTCTACAGAAGGATTGCTGCTATGGTATGTTCTGATGCGAAAGAAAAAATGATAAAGTCTCGGTCAAATTGTGGAATGGTTAGGACCGGTGTCTGAGTCAAGGCTGCTTTTATACTCTTGAAAGCTTGCTTGGCCTCAAGGGACCATCTCACCTTGGCGTCCTTTTTTAGCATGTTACTCAGTAGCCTCATTAACTTAGCAAGATTGGGGATAAATCTTCTCAGGAAGTTGATTTTCCCAAGGAATCCTTGTATCTCCTTCGTGTTTCTTGGGTAAGGGATTTGGAGGATAGACTGAATTCTTTCTGGGTCGATTCTGATCCCATCTTTTGATATTATATGCCCTAATAACCTTCCTTCCTCCAGGGCAAACAGGGACTTTTTCGGGTTCAAGGAAATACCGAATTTCCTACATGTGGTAAAAATCTGCCTTAAGTGCTTTAGGTGTTGGGAGTCAGATTTGGAAAATGGGGTCACGTCATCCAGGTAAACCACTAGGAAATCATGTATTTCCTTAGCGAACGCGATATCCATTGCCCTCTGAAAGGTGGCGCCGACGTTTTTCAGCCCAAAAGGCATTTTAACGTATTTGAACATTCCCCAGGGCGTAGTGAAAGCTGTTTTGTCCTGATCGTCTAGGTGAACTAGAATTTGGTTAAACCCCAAGAATCCATCAAGTAGAGAAATCCTGGAAGAACCCACCACCCTTTGTAAGATGTGATCCATTTTGGGAAACGGGTAGTGGTCTTTTAGGGAGACTTGGTTTAAATTCCTCAAGTCTATGCACAGTCTTATCTCTCTTGTTTTCTTCCTGGTAGGAACTAAGTTAGATACCCATTCCGATAATCTGATTGGCGCAATGATTCTTGCGTCAAACATTCTTTTTATTTCTTTTTCAATCATAGGGAGAAGCATGGGGTTGATTCTTCTGAGTTTTTGTTTGAACGGTTTCTGGATCAGCCTTAGGGGAATGGTATGCTGGATTACTGAAGTGTCATAGGACTTCAAGTCCTCATAACTCCGGGCAAATACGTCTTGGAATTCTTTGAACAGATCCACATATTTGGGCTTTTGGTCAGGAGGCAGGTTTTTAGAGAGTTTGATCATCTTGGGATGTTCTGCTGTTCCTATGTTGTGTTCTTCTATGGCGGCATCCAAAGGTTCGATTTTTGGTTTTCTAGCTACGTCGTTGCTATCGAACATGTCTTCCAATGGGGTCAAACCGGCAGGCAAAATATTTCCTTTTAGGCCCATAAATCCTTCTTCTGCCTCGGCTGCTTTAGGTGAGCAAGACTGTTTCAGTTGCCTTATGTTTGTGCTGTCAAAAATAGTCGGGCTAAGTATCTGTTCAGCCATGGGGGTGTTAGGGTCATGCGATCTAGTTGCTGTGTTTCTGGTTTGACATCCATGTCAATGTTGGTGCTAGAGAATTCACCCTCCAGAGTTAAAAAATTGTTAATCTGGACATCATCTTGGAATACCTGCCAACTCTTGACATTGTTAGGAATCGACGGTCTATGTTTTACTTCTGCAGTGAAGCGGTGACTTGGTCCAAAGGGGAACCTACAGGTGCTGGCAAAGGTAGCTAAGCTATGAGCATGAATGTTATGTTCTCGTGCGATTTTGGTCAACTCGAAATCATTGAAGGTGCTAAGCAATTTGCTGGTCGTGGCTCTGTAAGCTCTCATTCTACTGTCATTGGCGACGAAATTGCCCTTTATCTGTTGTATAATGAGGTCCGAATCACCTCGGATGGAGATTGTGGTAGCTCCCAAGGTTTTGAGCAGCTTGAGACCTAAGAGGAGGGCTTCGTACTCTACCATGTTGTTTGTACATTTAAAATTGAGTCTATAGGCGTGGCCTTGTGCATGATTTTCGTGAGTTTTGTAAATCCACACTCCAGCCCCTGCTCCTAACTTGTTAACTGCACCATCGAATTCTAGATACCATGAGAGCTCTGGTTCAAGGCGAGTTCTGGGGATTTGAGGGGCCTGCAGCGCAGATGAACTGATGACTTATGTTTCAGGATTTTCTTCCTGTCCTGTGCTGGTTGTCTGGGCTATAGAAATAATTTCAAGCGAGTTGTCGACTGGCCTCTCACTAGCATTGGTCTCTTGTTCTAGGGCTAACGGTTTATCAGGATTTGGAAGACTTGTATTATCATTAAAGAAAATAAAAGAATCCATATCAGAATGGATTGAGTATATTGGAAAATTTTGGGGTTTCTCCTCACTACTCACCACATATTTCATTAGCGTTTCCCTGTAAAGTCTCTTTGGTTGCCCAAAGATGGATATAGTGGCGTAAGAGAGGTCGAGTTGAAGGGATCCTTGCAGTTTTGCTCCCCATGATCGGGATAGCAGCATGCCATACTTTGTGGGTATGTCGGCAACTACTACGTCCATTAAGATCATTTTGTTCGGGAATTGGACTAGGGATACGCAAAGATCTTTGATTAAGCCTAGGCATTTGACTTGACTTGAATCAAACGAGTACAGATCTTTATAGGGTCGGGTGACATCGAGGTTTAACTTTTCCATTACGGCTTTGGGCATGAGGTTGTGCAAGGCGCCGGAATCAAACATAGCATTATGCAATATCTTATCGTGTATGTGCAGGCTGATATAGAAAGGCGGAATAGGTCCGAATGCTGTTTTTCCGTCATCCTCTGGCCCGAACAGTAATTCAGGGGTGTCATCTAGGATGTTTACAGCATCCCTAATTTCAGGCAATTGGAGCGATTTTTGAATCTGTTTTCTATATACAGTGTGCTTAGCCAGTTCTGAGAGGGGGATGGAGATTTTGAGCTTCCTGATTTCGGCTTCTAGGCTGAATGGCTTTTCTGCTAGGTTTCGGGTATTAACACCGGTGGGTTTTTCGTTCTCCGGTGTATTTTCCGTATTTCCCTTTGGAACGTGCGCATCACTATGTATGCCTGTTTGTGGTCTCTCTGTTCTGGGAATATTTTCATGAATGCTCTCCAGGTATTTTTCAGGGCGGGAAGAGTGTATCGGTTGTTCTATTGAACCATGTGTTTCTGTTACATCTTCCACAATAACTTGTTGTGAATTTAGGACCTGGTTGTCACTTGTATGACCGTTGGTGCTTTTCCCTTTAGCCTTGTTTGGCTGTTTACCATCCTTTGCCCTGCTGGGCGGAGACACATCGACAGTTTGCGTTCTTAGTTTGTATTGCTTATGTGCCTCATACATGGCAGTGTCATACCCTTGTTTAAAGTCAAAGGACTCTCCCGATTTAGTGCGGAATTGTTCTATATTAAGGTATGGGGGGTTTTCTTCCGTGGAGGAGGATTGCTGTCCATTTTCTGAATCCACCAGGTTTATTAGGGTCCCATCTATGGGATCAGTAGATGTAGATGCCTCGGCAAAGTTCTCTTGAAAAGGAGGTCTGATGTCGTGATCTTGGTTGGCCCTACCCATGCTCATATTTTGGGTTTTCCTGAAGTTTGGGTTCCTTGCGGTGTTGGGCTGTTGACCTTCCCATGCAGTTTTTCTGTCCACGTTGTCTAATCTATCCCCCATTCTGTTCATGGAAGTGATGATTGCATCCAGTTTCTGCTCGTGAGAGGAGGGTTCTTCTTTGAAAGTTGTTTTTCTCTCGGATCTGGTTCTATTTCTTTTGGCGATTAGGTTTGCTTCTACGCTTACCGCGGCATCTTGCATTTCTGCAAGGCTTTGAGGGGCTCTTTCCCTTAATTGATACGCCATCTCAGCATCAAAGCCATCTGGGAATTTGTATAGAGCAAGGTCGGGTGGAGGTCTTAGATTCGGTGGTATCGCATTGTAAACATTGTTAAATCTAGCACAGTAATCCAGAACAGCTTCCCTAGGTCCTCTCTTGATAGACTCATATTCGGATAGAATGTGCAGGGGGTCCTTCCTTTTCTCCCATCTGTTAATGAAGGTTTGGTATAAGGCTTCCGGGTTTAATATTGAATTAGGTGGAAGTGCCCTAAACCAGGTTCTGACATCACCTGTTAGACTTTGAACAAAGATCTTCATTCTTACACTTTCATCGTCTATTTCATAACTCTCGAAATAATCCTGCATTTTCTTTGTATGTTGTAGGGCGTTGCAAGAGGTTGTGCCATCAAAGTAAGTGATTTTTGATTGATAGTCCTGAGGTATTGCCCCGGGATTAGTAGGTAGTTGTAATGGCGCATATCTAGCCATGATTACGGGGATTAGCGGAACGCCTAAAGCAGGGGGGACTATAGGAATAACCGGGGAAGAGGGAGTAACCGATGGGCTATGGGTATGGGGTTAAGGCGTGGAAGAGCTGCTCGCAGAAGGGGGCGATGAGCCAGAGGAATTCGGGGTGGATCGGGCTAGAACTTTGACGGGGGTTGGCACAACAATCGGCTGAACTGCTTCAGGACTAACAGGGGTCTGGCAGTCTTTTTGTTTTTGCTGCCTGACGATCTTCGGAATTAGATTCCGATTTACAACAGCAAGCGGGTTATTGGGATCAGGATTTGATCGCGTATTACGTGTCAGTTTCTTAGGAGCCAGCTTCTAATATAACTTTGAAAGATTAAATATGCAACCACGCAGGTCGGCCGATTAAAATTCGGTTTCTTCCTCTGTGAGGATGCAGATTGGTTGCATTGATTTATCTGAGGAGCTCTCCAGTGGAGTTGCCATTATGTTATCACTCAGGTTGTCCCTAGGCTCCTATTAGGGATACGGCGAAGGTAACCACAAACCAATCTTCTGATTGCAGGTTCTAGCCCCCCTGCAATTAGAGAGGGCTTTCTCCTTTAGATTCAACCTCAGTTGATCTGGATTCAACCTTAGTTGATGATTTTAGGCTAGCTTTCTGACTTCAAGGGAATGTTGATTGTGATTGGAAGGAAGGGATCTCGAGTAAGAGGCACAGTAAGGTGTTATAAGTTCTGAACCATTGGGCATGGAGTCACAGATTGAGGCATGCGAGCATTTTCTTGGTCACAAGGGGATACGGAGTGGGATAGCCACAGAAGATACAATACTCAGGCTGCTGAAAGTATGGGACAAATATCAGGGATGAAAGGCAAAAGAGAATCATTTCATCATGCTGACCAAGGGGAGAAGTGGATGAGTGGGATCCCGGAGCATTTAAGAATTCCAAAGACATGCACTCATATACGAAAGAAACAGGGTAAACTAGAGCAATTAAGAATTCTAGCCCATAACTGTTTCGGCAGAAAACATCAAAAAGTGCAGAAATTGAACTTAAGGTGTATTTAAACAAATCTTAAGCTATTCTTTTTTCTTGTAGCTTAGAAGGGCGGAAAGATGATAAAACATAAAATAAACAGGGAAGAACACTTATTGGATCATGCAGAGACACATGAATTCCGTCATTCCTTGGCCAAGAGAAAACAACAAGTTGTTTTGCAATCCATGCTTTCAGCAATCTTTGATTATGAAAAATCTGACAGTTACAGTGCGAGTCCTTACTCAGAGAATATTGCTGGAAAATAAACTGACCAACAACTACTACTACCAACCAACCAACCCTTTACAATATCGCTTCGGGTGGTATTTATAAGAAAAATATCAGGAAAACATCATTACAGGTGACCTTGACCGGTCTGCTTAGAACTTTTCAAAAATCTAAATGCTGCTGGAAATAAATGCAAGTAAATCTTTTGGCTGCGCTGGGGGCAGCTGAATCGGAACAGGTGACGAGGTGGCCTTTGGGGACCAGATGCAGTGCTGCTAAAATGAATGTGCTTTGGGACTGCAGTTCGGATTTGGTGCGAATTGAATGTGCAATTATTATGATTTGAGAGCTTCAAGTGATTTTTCTCTCCTCCTATGGATCTGCTGGAAGATATTCAAATTTCTCTTGCTTTGGGCCGCTGCTCAAGATATTCTCTGATACACTTTTCCACTACATTGATGGTTTCCGCCGTCGACTGATACTCTTTGACACGCTTGAACCCTGCTGATTTGATCTGATACACTTTAACCTCTGTGAATGATCTGCCGCTGTCTACAAACCGGATCCTTTGGCACGTTTGGGTGATTTTTGGGATTTTTCGGCGTGCAGTGGGCTCGACAATCAGAATATTCCCTGAAGATTCCTCGAAATGGCCTATTTCCCGTAGCGAGCATCGAAAACTTCCTCTGTTTCTTGATCTGGAGCTTCAAAGTGCGACTTTTCTCCTTGCGCGAAGCTTTTTTGGCTTTTCTGACTGCTGATGTAAGCATTGCGTCGGTTGTATGGTGGATGACATCATCAGTGGGTCCCTAGTACAATGCGACGTGGTGAGGTACTGGATGAACTATTGGTGAAGAGGTTCCGATGCGATATCGCGATATCGCGTCAGCGGGGAAGAGGGGGATCATTGGGTTGAGCATTTGGCGTTTGTGACTGCCGATATGCAATATCGCGATATCGCATCGGCGGAGAGGAAAGGTGAACGGATTGGACACTCGGCGTTTGTGATCGCCGATCGCCGATTTCGCAATGTCGCATCGGCGGGGAACGGATGGTCATTGTTTTGCATGAGTGTGAGATGGCGAATTTGCGATGCGAAAACAACGTTGAAGGGAAAAGGTAAGTAAGTGGGTGTGAAGGGCTTTTGAAGTTTCAGAAGGGGTCCGACCACTTCGGGGGAGTTTTATACTTAGGAAGGAATCCATAGTATGTGGAGGGTGGTTTCGGAGGTTGGGTTCTTGCTTAGTTTCTGATAAATTAAATAATTCCCGGGACTTGCTATGGTTATTTTTCAACCAAGGGAAGGGATATTACATAGGGGAATTTACTTAATATTAGTACGGGGATAGGAAACATAGGGAGCTACATAATAATGTTAGTGGTTAGTGTGGAGATGGTAAAAAAGCGCTAAATTTCAGGAGAACTTAGGCTGTTGCAGGGGGTAGGACCATACTTCAGGAGAAGATATGGAACAGCTTTGAGTAAAGCAGATCTTTACTCAACCGGAGTGATGAAGATGATGAACTTAAGAGGTGTCAAGCAGATCTTGACCTCTTTTGGGGATGTTAGTTAGTGATCGGGGGGAAAGTAGAGAAGGGGAGTTAGTTATACCTCATTTGAGCCTTTTTTTGCTTACAAATCTTTGCTGATTATGTTCTGCATGATATGATGCCTACAAACTTGGAACTTGTCAGCAATTCAACAGCCTCAGAACTACCTACCCATCCTACTTGCCTAGCATTTTTTCTTCTTTTGCTTGGGGTGCACTTAGACTTGCAAACCCAACATACATTTTTCTTTTGATGCTTTCCTATCTACATACTACCCTTATTTCTTCCACAGCCCAGATTAAACGGTTGGACTCTTCTGTTTCTCTACCTATCTAAGAGTCTGCCAAGATTAAACTGTTTGAACAGACTTAGAATCTCTATATTCTAAAACATGAAATTTAAACCTAGGGAGACCAAGATTAAACTGTTTGGACTTCCCTTTAACTAACAGTAGCGATACCAGGAAACTTTACAAAATTTGAAGGCAATTGCATGAATCTTGAAGTAGCCTTCTTCATGTGGAGACTGTTTGAGCAAATATGGAGCATTGCAGCAAGCAAAGTACAACATATTTGGCCTCTAAAATGCCAATCATGAAAAATGCATACCTGCTGCAGCAGGAGCTAACAGATCCATAGGAAAAATACAAGTTCTGATTTGTGCAACGTTGGTGAAAATAACATAGGGAAGGGAAAAACAAGTTTGGAACTAGGCAACCTTATTGGAAAATTGAAATAATGTAGAGAAAGGCAAAGCTAATGCTAAGATCAATTACCTTTTATAAATTTTCATATATATATTTCTTCTACCTACCTACCCTAACCAGCAACTGTTTTGCTGTTAGGTAAAATCAAATAACCAGTGCAACCATTTAAGCAACTGTGAAATGAGATAATCTTGCTGACTGATCGTTTCTGAATGCAAAAGCATCATCCTGGCATATGCTTTTACAACCAAAATTGTGGCCTCCATCACTTGCCGCTGAAGCTTACGGTCTTCACTGAGAAAACATGTTAGCAAAATTTTGTTAAGCCAAAGTTCCATATAATCTACGATTGGATCAATGAACTTACCCTGTGAGAGAACTTCCTCTGCTTCGTTTGAATCTTCAATAGAATCATGCAGAGTCTGTGAATCAGCAGGTGGCGGCATCTTCTCCTGAGTTGAGGACGGGACACTTCGGCATGATTTGGGACCTTCTGGGTCGAGGGGAGCAGCTGCATCTTCGGTAATAAGCTTAGCAGATGATCCTTCTGTCTTTCCCTTGGATCCCAGATCACACAGAATCCTCAGGTCCTCAGGCAACAGTGTTCCCTCCTGAATGTGGGCATGGAAGCTTAGGTATGATTTCGGGTTCTTCGGGCTGGAAGGATCAGTTACATCGTCGGTAATGACCCTAGCCGTTGATCCTTCTGTCTTTCCCTTGGAACCCAGATCATACTCAAACTGTAATTCAGGAGACAATACTATTTCTTGTTGAACTGGAGGAGGAAGATTTTGGCAAAACTCTTGAGGGTTGCAGAAATCATAAGACTGACTTTGAGCTCCCAAGAGTTCAATTTCATTCTCATATTTTTCCACAACAAACTCAAGGAACAATTTATTTCGGCCGCTAGGTATTTTTGATAATACCTTTCTGAAAAATTTGTCATCAAGCTCAAACTCTGATAAACTTTCTCTGCATTTTTCTAAATCTTCTTCTATCGGAAGTTCTTCCCAAGATTCGGTCATTCTCTGTTGTTGTTGATACATGGGATACTTGGCTGTAACATTTGGTTCGTTCCTCAGTGGAGCCTTTGATTGAAATTGAAGTGGAGTCACCAGGTGGATGTCTGGACTCTGAAGTGCCTGATCTCTGTCCACCATTAAAGATCAGAACTAAGCATGACAAGCCTTGAAAAATAGGAGCACTTCCTCCATTGGGGTTTAAAGATGAACCGAGCGCTTGAATCCCCAATGGTGTGCGCAGATACAGGTCGACCGAGGCTTTTACAAGTCGGTTTCTTCCACTGTAGAGCTACAGAGTGGTTGCATTGATTTATCTGAGGAGGTCCCCAGCAGAGTCGCCATTATGCTATCACTCAGGTTGTCCCTAGGCTCCTATTAGGGATACAGCCGAGGTAACCACAAACCAATCTTCTGATTGCAGGTTCTAGCCCACCTGCAATCGAAGAGGGCTCTCTCCTTTAGATTTAACCTTAGTTGATCTAGATTCAACCTTAGTTGATGATTTTAGGCTAGCTTTCTGACTTCAAGGGAATGTTGACTGTGATTGGAAGGAAGATAGGATTCTTGAATAAAGAGGCACCATAAGGTGTTATAAGTTTTGAACCATTGGGCATGGAGTCATAGATTGAGGCATGCGAGCATTTTCTTGGTCACAAGGGGATATAGAGCGGGATAGACACATAGGATACAATACTTAGTTTGCTGAAAGTACAGAATGAACATCAGGGATGAAAGGCAAAAGAGAATCATTTCATCATGCTGACAAAGGGGAGAAGTGGATGAGTGGGATCCTGGAGCAGTTAAGAATTCCAA
>APFE030524319.1:38442-74119 GCA_000404065.3 Pinus taeda
GTTGTTGATTATTATTATTTTCAGGCACCTTTACTTTTTCAGTGATTTCATCAAGAACTGCATATTCCTTGTTTTCCTTTTCTTGTTCCTTTTCCTGCAACTGATTCTTATACAAGACCTTTTCATTGAATAATACATCTCTGCTCCTAATGATTTTGTGATTTTCATAATCATATAAGCGATAACCAAAATCATTAACACCATATCCAATAAAGGTACATTTCTTTGACTTTGCTTCAAGCTTTGTTCTATTTTTTTTATCAATATGGACAAAGGCCTCACAACCAAAAGGCTTTAAAATATAGTAGTTTACCTTTTTACCTGTCCATGCTTCCTCTGGAACACAACCATCCAAGGAAATTGAAGGCCCTCTGTTTATTAGATAAACAACAGTATCTACAGCTACTGCCCAAAACTGTAAAGGCAATCCTGCATGCAATCTCATGCACCTTGCACGCTCCATGATTGTCATGTTCATCCTTTCTGACACACCATTTTCTTGTGGTGTTATTGGAACTGTTTTCTGTCTACGAATATCATGCTCTGAACAGTACTTATCAAACTCTTTGCTGCAATATTCACCTCCATTGTCTGATCTAAGACACTTCAATTTCTTTCCCGTCTCAATCTCAACAAAAGCTTTCCATTTCTTAAAAGTATCAAATACATCAGATTTATTCTTAATACAATAAATCCAAGTTTTCTAGTTGCATCATCAATAAAAGTAACATAATAATGAGAGCCACCGAGAGATGATACCTGAGCAGGTCCCATACATCTGTATGCACAAGCTCCAATTTTTCATTCTTCTTTTCTTTCCCAACTCTGAGAAATCTGACTCTCTTCTGTTTTCCATAAATGCAATTCTCACAGAAGTCCAAATCAACATTCTTCAAACCCGGCAACAAATTTCTTGAGTGAAGAATCTTCATCCCTTTTTCACTCATGTGTCCAAGCCTATGATGCAATAATTCTGCATTTGCTCCTTTGGAAGTTAAAGCATTAACGGAGTTAGAAATACCATTTCATAAATACAATGTACCAACCTTTTCGCCTTTTGCTATTACCAAGGCTCCTTTGGTGACCTTCCAAGATTTATTTGTGAAAGTTGTCACACAACCTTCACCGCCTAACTGCCCTGTTGAAATCATATTTTTCTTTAGATCTGGAACATGCCTTACCTCCTTTAGTAGCCATTGGTTTCCATTTTTCTGTTTTACAAGAACCTTACCCATTCCAACAATTTTACAGGGTTTATCATCACCCAAACGAATCTGTCCAAAATCTCCTTGAACATAGTCATGAAAGTATTTCTTATCAGGCGTGGCATGGAATGAGGCCCCTGAATCTACCACCCAGGAATCAGTAATATTTTCAAAAGAAAGAATCAAAGCATCTTGTAACACCTCACCTGTCACATTTGCTTCATGATTGTTTTCTTGCTGTGAATCTCCTTCTTTTCCCTTCCGAGATCTACAGTCATTCTTTAGGTGTCCTTTCTTTCCGCATTTCCAGCACACTATCCCCGATCTGGACTTGGATCTGCCTTTCCTTGATTTACTGCGATATTGTGAGCTCTTTCCTCTTTCCATTTTTCTTCCTCTAGACTCTACACTCAAAGCATTTCCCGATGTCTCACCGGAGCTTTTCCATCGTATTTCCTCGCTAAGGATAGCACCGACAACATCATCAAACTTTAAAGTACTAGATCCAGAAACGGAGTTACTAATGGCCATTACCAAACCATTCCAACTTTCTGGAAATGAGCACAAGAATAATAGAGCTCTAACTTCATCATCAAAGTTTACCCCTACAGAACATAACTGACTTGTAACAGTATTAAAATCATTTAAATTATTTGCAACAGATCCACCTTCCGACATCTTCATATTAAATAACCGTTTCATAAGAAATACCTTGTTTGAGGCCGAGGGTTTTTCATATAGCTTCTCCAACGTCTTAATCAAACCCTCTTTCGTTGTTTCCTTTGAAATGTTGAAAGCGACCGACGCTCCAAGGCACAACCGTATTGTTCCGAGCACCTTTCTATCGATAAGGTTCCATTCTTCATCTTTCATACCCATCAACATCTTTGCTTTTTCGCCTAATGGTAGGTATAGATCTTTCTGATACAGATAATCTTCCATTTGCATCTTCCAAATGTGAAGTTTTGGCCGTTAAATTTCTCGACCCTAAACTTACCATCTTCCTCCATTGCTCCCACTCGAACAAGGAACCCTTCTTTCCTGCGAGTTTATCAACCAAATAGACCTTCGGCTCTGATACCAGTTTTTAGAAAATTATATATTATGGAGCAATGGAACACATAAAATATTGTAGAAATATAAACAAAGAAAGCGCATAAAACAAGAGAGACACAGATATACGTGGTTCACCCAGTTTGGGCTATGTCCACCCCGATCAGCCAGTCCTTCCTTTCTATTATCCAGCAAAATGAAGAGACACAACCTACAACAAATCCGCTGTAATATCCTCTATTTTCTCTCACAGTCTCACCTCTCTTTTTCTCTCTCACACACCAAATACACATCTATTACACAAACTCAAATACAATTCCCTCATACAAAGAGAGGGGTTGCCTTCTAGGGCAAAAAACCCTAAACTAAACATAAGCTCTACCATCAGATTATCCACCTAATGTACGGTCCAGATTGACTAGAAATTACTATACTTTTACAAGGCAAATTTACATCTATTTTTAGCTTCGGAGGTGTTGCCCCCGAGCCCCCACCGGGGGACCGCTGGCCCCCCGACCCCCCCGCCGGGGGGGGGGATCGGCCCCCCAGGACCCCCGCGGGGGGGACAAGTCCCCCCCGCGTGGAGGGGTGTACAAACTTCCTAGGGTATACATCCGACTGAAAGAAAGACCTCTGAACAATCATGCTCCACACAACACTTGTAAAATATATGCATTGTAAGTTTGTTAAGTGTGGGTAAAGCTTAACCAAAGTCATGAAGGAGATGAGAAAGTCAAGCAAGAAAAACTTTTGACTTTCATATTGAGGTTTGAAAGCCTGAGAATGAATGAGAATGAAAGCATATCATAATACTTCCTAAGAGTTGGTGAAGTAACTAATATGATTCGAGGAATTGGTAAAGAAGTCAAGGAAGATATGGTTGTTCAAAAAATCTTATGATCTCTACCCATGAGATTTAATGCCAAAATCTCAGCTATTGAGGAAATGGCTAACTTAAAGGATCTCAAGATGGATCAGTTGCATGGGACTCTCATAGCCTATGATATGAGAGTAGGAATAGATAAATATGAACCAAAGGAATAAACATTCAAAGTATCCAGAAAGGGAAAGGATTAAAAACATCATCAAGACTTCTCCAGTTTTGAATCTGATCACGAGCTCACTCAACTAGCCAGAAAATTGAATCGTGGTTTAGGAAAATACAAAGGGAAGTTTCCCTTTAAGTGTTTTTTCTGTGGAAGAGTTAGACATTTCTCTTCTAGATTCCCTTATAAAGGAAAGGATGAAAGGGAAGAGGATTTGAAATTTGGAAAAAGGTCTCAAACACATCAGAAGAAAAAACCTTATAATAAGAAGGGGTTCTCCTCCAAAGAGGATAAATCTGCACCAAATTCAGACTATGAAGACTCATTAGATAATGCGTCAGATAAGTATCTTCTTATGGCATTTTAAACATACTCTAAAAAACAAGATATTATTGACTCTGAAGAGGAAGAAGGAGTAGTAGACCTTGAAGGGGAACTCATCAATTCCCTTGACGGCTTGAAGAAAGAAAGAAAGAAAATATGTAGCCGAAGGAACAATTACAGCGTGCAGAGGAAGGTATGTATAACTTTGATCATGAGGATTTTTATTATAAAAAAGAAAAGCGTTAAGAAGCTATCAAGGGCAAGGGAAGAGGAAGAAGAAGGAGTAGTAGACCTTGAAGGGGAACTCATCAATTCCCTTAACGACTTGAAGAAAGAAAGAAGTAGTTGAAGGAACAATTACAGTGTGCAGAGAAAGGTATGTATAATTTTGATCATGAGGAGTTTTATTATAAAAAATAAAAGCTTTAAGAAGCTATCAAGAGCAAGGACAACCTAGTCCTTCTACTAAAAGAGAACTAAGGAAACTGTGAGACACTAGAAGAGGAGAACAAGTAGTTGAAATTGGAGCTGCTCAAGTTGAAAGAAAAATTATGGAAACAAGGAATTCTACCACTCACAACTGTAAATATCGATGTGTCACTATTCCTAGCCTCCCACAACTTATACAGTTGACACCACAATAACTAGAGCAAAAGAGACAAAAAGGGCTTTGTTATAGCTGTGATATAAAATGCACTAAAGGTCATAAGTGTGCTGAGAAGAAATTATTTTACATAAATTGTGAAGAGGAGGAAGAAAATGAACTAGCAAAATCAAAAGAAGAGGATATACACCAAGAACCAACCCTAGAGAAAGAAGAAATGAATCTAGCCATATCTTGTAATGCATTGGTGGGAACTCTCAAGATAGAAGGATATATCAAGAATTAAATGGTAATATTGTTGATTATGCATGTAGTACCCATAATTTTATTCTTTGTAAGATAGCCAAGGAATTGACTTTCTTTCTATATCCAACATAAGGGTATCAAATGATGGTTTAAAATGGAGGAACTATAAATTTCTCTAGAAAGTTATTAATATCAAGCTAACCATGGGGGACTATGTATTGAATAGACCAATGCTTTCCATTCAAATGAGTGGTGCTAATGTTGTACTAGGAGTCTAATGGTTACAATATTCGGGGACAATATATTTTAATTTACAATAACTTTTCTTGAATTTGTTTGGGAAGGAAAGGAAATTGAATTAATGGGTATCACATGGAAACCAGGGAATATAATCAACTCTAATGGCATGAAAATGTGTTTGAAGAAAGAACAACAAGGCATAATTTCACAATTATGCTCACTAGAGGTTCAAACGTTGAAATCATCCATTTCTCCATATATCCAAAAAGTATTGGAGAATCATTCCAAGGTATTTGAGACTCCCAAAGGCCTCCCACTTATTCATTATTACGATCATGATATTCACTTGATTCCAGGAAGTGTTCCTCCAAAAATCATACCTTACAATTATCTCTATGCCCAAAAGAGTGAAATTAAACATATGGTTGCAGAAATGCCAGAGGTCAGTATAATTCAACCTAGCCCAAGTTCTTTCTCTGTGCTATTAGTATTGGTGCACAGGAAGGATGGATCATGGCACATGTGTCTAGATTATAGGGAGATAAAAAAGATAACTATTAGATATAAATTTCCCATTCATTTCATTGATGAATTGTTGGATGAATTACATGGAGAAATTTACTTCACCAAGTTGGATCTTCATTCAAGATATCAGCAAATTAGAATGAAGACCAAAGATATTACGAAAAAAACATTCATAACTCATGAAGGTCATTATGAATTTTCGGTCATGCCTTTTGGCCTTACTAATGCACCTTCCATGTTTCAAATTTTGATGAATTCCATTTTCAAACCATTCCTTCAAAAATGTGTGTTAGTACTTTTTGATGATATACTAATCTATAGAAAGTCTTGAAAGTATCATATTCAACATGTTGAGAGGTTGCTCAAACTATTGGAGGAGAAACAATTATATGCAAAAACCTCCAAATGTTCCTTTGGAGTATAGGAGGTGGAATATTTGGGTCATATTTTATCTCATGAGAGTGTTAAGGTAGACCCTAACAAAATTAAAGCCATTAATAAATGGAAATTTCCCACAACCCTAAAGCATCTTTGAGGATTTCTCGAGTTGACAGGGTATTATCGTAATTTTGTTAGGACTTATTGGAGAAAAATGCCACATAAAACAAAATTACTGAAGAAAGATGCATTTTCTTGGACTCTAGAAGCAAATAATGCATTTAAACATCTTAAAGAGGCAATATGTCAGGCACCGATATTAGCTACATGAGACTTCACAAAAACCTTTATTGTGGAATATGATGCCTCAAGAAATGGAATTGGTGTTGTTATAATGTAAGAAGGTATGCTCATTTCTTTTGAAAGTTGTTTAATAAAGGGAAAGTATTTATACAAACCTATTTATGAGAAGGAAATGTTGGCAATACTACATGCACTAAAGCAATGGCGACCTTACCTAATGGGAAGTCACTTCAAGGTAAAAATGTATCATGATAGTATTAAATACTTTTTGGAACAAACATTATCTTTAGAAGAGAAGAAAAAATGGGTCACAAATATGTTTAGTTATGACTTTGAAATCATGTAAAAAATTGAGAAGCAAAATGTTGTTGCAGATGCACTCTCAATAAAAGATGAGGATGTGGAACAATTGCTTTGTGCCATTTCTATTATCCAACTTGATTGGATAATTGAAGCAAGGGATGAATGGAAGAATAAAGAATTGAAGCAAGGGATGAATGGAAGAATAAAGAAGATGTGTGGACACTCATTCAAAAGTTGCAGCAAGATCCCAACACATTTGATACATTTATCTAGAAAAATGATTCATTATGGTACACATATTGTTGAGAAATGACACAAATAATTTCTAGTTTAATTATTCCTTGAATTAAAATAAGCATTAAAATTGAATTCTATTCTCATAGAAAATTGTAAATAGTTAATTAAGTTTAATTAACTTATTTATCTAAGGAATTTCGATCTGGAAGTATTTATGTAGTTATGTATATGTTCTCCCTAAACTTTAGGGGTCCAGTATGAGTTTAAATTGAGTTGGAAATTAGATCACTCAGTCTACTGAGTTAAGTTCAATTAAATTAGTTCCAAATTATTTGAGGAACTAATAGATGACTAACAGTCAATTGGTGCACTAATGCGTCCACTACTGCTATTCCAGTGAACTGAAGACCCCCTTATTAGAAACTCATGCATGTCAGTTTAGAGAAATACCTAGTTGAGACTAGAGTGAAGGGACAATGTAGTATTAGTGGTATTATTTACTAGAGTGTAAATATCGATCATGCATGCGTCATAGATTGATCCTATGTTTGGATTGTGCATTTTTAGAAGAACGAATTCCCTTTAAATACAGGCTATTCATCCTAGGAATTACGCAAGAGATTAGGGGTTTGGAGAGCTACAGAACTAGTTAAGTGTTGGCCAAGAGATAGCATGTGAGCTAAGAGAGTTGAGAATACTTGTGTGGAATTGTTCTAGTGAGAACAAGTTTTGTATCTTCACCCATATTTTTGATATATACAATACAAATATCAGGGTTTTGAGCAGTGGCTTTCCCCATATACATCTTGTGTTATGTGCCATTCATTTATCTTCTTATTGTTCATATTATTTTCATCAATCTATTGGCTTCTGCTGGTTGAAAGTAGAAGTAGATTCTTGTATTTTGCTTCACTAAATTTCATGAGCTTGTGAATCTACAAGAAATTCTACATGTTATTAGATCTGAAGAAAATATACTAGAAGAGATTTCAAAGCTTTGATTTTTGGGTTACAGGTGAAATTTGAATTTGCAATCATACTTCAGGATCGGTAGATGGCATTCTATGGTTTGCTGCTTGAGTATGCCTTGGAAGGAAACTTGAATTTTATAGCCTAGAGGGATAGAATGGAGATTGTGCTAGAGGATAATGGCTTGAAGGAATTCATTGATCAAGAAATTCCTAAGCTAACAACATGAGATGCACAGAATTTGGTCGAAGGGAAGAAATGTGTGGTGAAGACGAGGTGGATAATCCTTGACGGAGATTGAGACCACATTTTCTCGATTCTGCATGGAAATGAAACTCTGCATGCTATGTGGAAAACATTGACAAACTTGTATTATAACAACATCGACCAAATGAAATTGGCAGTGAAGGACAAACTTCGAAAAATCAAAATGGAGAAAGGTGAGACTATTCTAAAATACTTGACCAAGTTCACTCAATGTCATTATGAACTTGAAAGTGTTGGAATCATGGTTGCCAAGGATGATATGGTGAGTCTTGCTCTTCTAGGACTCCCAAAGAGTTGGCATAGTTATGAGGTCTCTTTCAATGGTTGGGAGAAGTTGTCGGATTGGGAACAACTTTGGTTAGATTTGATGCAGGAGGAGATTGGGAGGAACACCAGGGATGGCTCTTCATCAAAGATTGATGATGAAGAGAACTGTGCCTTATCGATTAAGGCGAAGAAGGGGAAGGTAAATATTCCCATTTCAAAACGGATTCTTATCATGGAGGTAAGAAGAAAGACATGACAAAATTTAAGTTCTTTCATTGTCATGAGCTAGGCAATTTTGCCACAAATTGTCCACTAAAGAAGTTCAAGAAGAAGTCCTTAGGAGGAGTCGCGGGTGAGGCTTTGGCCTCTTAATTCGAATTGGACTTTTCACTCATTTCATCCTTGGTGTCATAAATGATGGGAAGTGTATGGTACTTAGGTAGTGGATCTTCATTCCACATGACTGGTGACAAAGAGTTATTCAGTGACTTGGAGGAGAAAGATCTCGAGATGTATATCGATATGGGTGGCAATGGGAAGTAAAATTTCATTGGATTGGGCACAACCACTTTTCAGAGGGAGCATGGGGCTCCAATCACGTTGAAGAATGTTATGTATGTGACCGAGTTAAAGAAGAACTTGGTATCCATTTCCATGCTTGAGGATAGAGGCTATGATGTGATATTCGCAAAAGGAAAGGCATTCCTTCGACACATAGCCATGGGTCAAGTAAAGAAGATAGGGATTTGGCTAAAGAATCTCTATAAGTTGGAGGTAGTGGAGTGTGCTACTTTGGGCACAAAAGCATAAGGGGTGTAGAGCCGAGACGATTGTGAGTTATGGCACAAGCGATTGGGCCACTTGCATCATGGGGATTTGAAGATATTGCAGTAGATCTTTACTAGTCTTCCCAAAGGTATGCCTGAGAAAGTTGATACACGAAAGTGAAAAAATTTCTCTATAGATCAGCTAGCTTTGATACCATGTAGAAATTCTGAAAAATCTCTACAAATCTACCTCTAAGACCATGTAGAAAATCTGATTGTAGATTAACTCGATAATGCAATATAACCAAAGAAAAATACTATAATCTACATCTACTATCAATTTGTGGAAGCTTAGAGATTGAGCAAGATCAAGTTGAACACATATAACCATAAGAATAAGAATCAATGCACATGAAACACAGAAAATACTCATGGGAAAGCCTCAGGTAAAAACCCCATTATCTGTATTATCATACAAGGTAAAAATACATCAGAATTATATAAAGCCTTAGCTCTCATAGCTAGCCAGCTCTCAGTATAATCCTCTTGGATGCTCACAGGAAATCAAAGCATCTCTCAAGCCTTCTCCTCTGTGCTCCAAGCTCCTATTTCCTTGTGCAATTACCTCTGGGATGATCTCCTTCACCCAATGTAACACCGCTCTCACACACTGCTCTAACACATTGCTAGAACTGCACAATCCTCAAGGAACCTTGCCTTGAATGCATGCATGATTTTCCTTTATAGGAAAACACATGCAACTCATAGTACATTGTCCTTGACATTTAGCTCAATTGGGTCTTTCTTAGAATATACATGCATGAGTTACTGATGAGGCAATCTTCAATTACCTGAAGTACACTAGTTGAGTGCATGCATGCATCAACTGACTGATAACTCACAATTAGTTCCTGAAATAGTTTGGAACTAATTTAACTAGACTTAACTCAGTAAACTGAGTTAACTAATTACAACTCAAATATAACTCAATCTTATCTCCTTAATTAAAGGATAATCTCCTTAATTTAAGGGATAACTGTTGCATGACTTCAGAAAGACTTCTAACTTGAATTTCTCCAACTAATTAATCCATAATGAATTAATTAATTATTTTCAAGTAGATGGTAAGACTAAATTCAAATTTTAATTCATAATTTTAATTCAAGGACAAATTAAAATTGGAATATTTTGGATTCCATTTTTATCATTTCTTGTTGCTATTTTCAACAGAATAGGGTGTACTTTGGGAAAATACACCAAGTCTTCCTTTCATGAAAGAGACAGTCAAGCATAGGCTATTCTAGAATGAATCCACTCAGATGTGTGTGGACCATTCTTGAAAACATCCACAACCAAACATAGGTATTATGTTATATTTGTTGATGGCTTTTCTCGTAAATGTTGGGTATTTTTCATGCCAAAAAAGGATCAAACCTTCACAAAGTTTTGTGAGCTTAAATCATTGGTGGAGAAAGGGATTAAATGGGATTTGATGACACCCCATAACCCTCAACAGAATGGGGTGGCCAAGAGGAAGAACATAAGCATAGTAGGGTGAGCGAGGACGATGTTGCATGATCAGGGCCTACCACTACACTTGTGGGTTGAGGCATGCAACAGAACAATTTATCTTCAGAACCATAACCCACATCAGATACTTGAGATGAAGACACCAGAGGAGGCTTATTCTGGTGAGTGGCTAGATGTTGGTCACTTCAGGATTTTTGGGTCATTAGTATATTTCCATGTGACTAAATATGCATGGAAGAAGCTTGAGTTGACAACAGAGTTGGGGATATTTGTGGGGTACACTGATACACCTCACAACTATCAGGTGTACTTTCCAACCAAGATGATGACAGTGGTTCATAGGGATTTCAGATTCGATGAGGAGAAGGCCATGCGAGTTTCCCTTGATAGGTTGCTTGAGCTACATGCAAATGACGAGCTTTTAGCTCCTAAGGTTGACGAGCCTCATGTTGATGTAGAGTAGCCACATGCAAAGGATCTGGGAGTGGAGACATCCACTCATACAGAGTCTTCCAGAGAGAGAAGAAAGTGCACCAGAGAGGCTGATAGATTGTTGGATGATGCAAGGGAGAATGTGGGAGCACCCACTTCTTAGCATAGGCAGAGGAGGTCACCTGAGAGGTACGCTAGATACATGGCTCTTATGGGAGAATGTGTTGCAACAAAGCCATGTTTCTTTAAGGAACCAGTGCAAAAACTAGTTTGGGTTAATGCCATCGTGGAGAAGTATGACTCCATAGTTCGTAACAGTGTTTTGGATGTGGTCCCGAGACTGGAGGACAAGTCAATGGTGAGCTCTCGCTGGCTTTACATGGTAAAGCAAGCTACAGATGGTAGTGTGGAGAACCACGAGTCTATATTTGTGGCCCATGGCTTTTCATAGGTAGAGGGGATTGACTATGATGAGATCTTTTCTCTTGTTGCAAGGTACTCGTCAGTCAGATCTATATTGGCACTATTCACGCATATGTGTTGGAAGATACATTAGATGGATGTGAAGACAAGCTTCCTTAATGGCATGATTGAGGAAGAGGTGTACATAGAGAAACCTGAAGGTTTTGAGACCTTTGAACATGATTCGCATGTGTGCCAACTTAAGAGAGTCTTGTATGGGCTGAAGCAAGCACCCTGTGCTTGGTAAACTAGGATAGATAGCTACTTCACTAGGTTTGGCTTCACGAAGAGTGAAGCAGATGCAAACCTGTACAACATAGTGGTGGAAGGTAAGCTCTTGATCATTGTACTTTATGTTGATGATCACATATTGACAAGTGAAGATCAACTGATCAAGTCTTGTAAGGAGGACCCGACAAGAGAGTTTGAGATGAAGTACATGGGGCTCATGCATTACTTTATTATAATGGAGGTATGACAGGGAGATGGGGAGTTGTTTGTATCTCAGAGCAAGTATTCCAATGAGATACTCAAGAGATTCCGCATGGAGAGCAGTAAACCCATGGAGACTCCTCTACAAGGTAACTAGAGGAAGGAGAATGCTACTTCAAGTGAAGTAGCGGAAGCTACCTTTTATAAGAAGCTTGTGATTTCACTCATGTAATTGGTGAACACATGACCGAATATGTGCTATGTAGTTAACCAGTTTAGTCAAGCGATGGTTAGGCCCACCAACCTATATTGGAAGGCATAAAAGCATGTGTTGAGATACCTCAGGGGAAAATCTCAGTATGGATTATGCTACAGATGGATAGAGGGAGTGAAGCTTCAAGGCTTCACCGATGTAGATTGGGCAGGGAATTTGTTCTACCAAAAGAGCACATCAAGAGGGATCTTAAGTATTGGGCTAGCGGTAGTTTCTTGGTACAGGAAGAAACAGAGATCAATTGCACTTAGTTCAACAGAGGGAGATTACATGGCTATGAGTTAGGCAACATGTGAGGTCATCGGGATGAGGAAGATCTTAGTTGGTTTTTTTATTCAGCAGATGGATCAAACTATGATTTACTGTGATAATTGGAGTTGTATCAAACTCTCTGAAAATGGACTTTTTCATGATCGATCCAAGCATATTGATATCTAATATCATAATCTCAGAGATTGTGTATTGAGGTGGATTATGTTGTTAGAGTACATTCCCATGGAGGATCAAGATGCTGACATTTTGACAAATACATTGTCAATATGTAAATTCGAGTTTCATAGAGACAAGATTGGCGTAACTGATAATCCCTTACCTGTTGAGAGGGAGTGTTCAGAAATGGCAACAAGAAATTCCAGTTTAATTTGTCCTTGAATTGAACTGAGAATAAAATTGAATTCTATTCTCATAGCAACTTGTAAATAGCTAATTATGTTTAATTAACTTAATTTGCTTAGGAATTTTGAGTTGGAAGTCTTTCTGTAGTCATTTATATGTTCTCCCAAAATTTTCGGGGTCTAGTATGAGTTTAAATTGAGTTGGAAATTAGATCGCTTAGTTTACTAAGTTAAGTTAAATTAGTTCCAAACTGTTTGAGGAAGTACTAGAGGACTAACCATTAGTTGGTGCACTAATGCGTCCACTAGTGCCACTCCAGTTAATTGAATATTCCCTCATGAGAAACTCATGCATGTTAGTTTAAAGGAAGACCCAGTTGAGACTAGAGTGCATGAACAATGTACTATCGATGGTATTATTTACTGGAGTGTAGATATCATGCATGCATCAAAGATTTATCCTATGTTTCTATTGGATAGTTTTGGAAGCATGAATTCCCTTTAAATATGATCTATTCATCCTAGGAATAATGCAAGAGATTAGGGGCTTGGAGATCTACAAAATTGGATAAGTGTTGGCCAAGAGCTAGCTTGTGAGCTGAGAGAGTTGAGCATACTTGTGTAGAATTGTTCTAGTGAGAACAAGCTTTGTATCTTCACTCATATTTATAATATATGCAATACAGATAGCAGGGTTTTGAGTAGTGGCTTTCCCCATATACATCTTGTGTTATGTGAAATTTTTTTATCTTCTTCTTGGTCATATTGTTTTCATAGATCTATTGGCTTCCGCTGGTTGAAAGTAGAAGTAGATTCTTGTCTTTTTCTTTAGTACATTGCATCAGCTTGTGAATCTAAAGGAAATTCTACACATTTTTCTTATATCTATGTAAGAATTCCCAATTGAAATAAATGTTTCTTTTGGGATTGCACACCTCCCGCTTAGGAGGGCATTTAGGATTTTTAAAAACCTACCACATAGAAAGAAATATTTTTTTTGGGATGGCATTAAATCTAATATTCAAAAGTTCGTGGAAAAACGTTTAGTTTTCCAGCGAAATAAAGTTGAGACAATTAAGGCCATGGGTCTATTACAACCTTTTATCATCTCAAGCGAACAATGGGAGGAGGTTTCAATGGATTTTATCGCAGGCTTACTCAAGTTCAAAGGAAAGAGAGTCATCATGGTGGTAGTTGATAGATTTACCAAATATGCACACTTTTTTGCATTATCTCATCCTTTTAAAGCCAGTATAATTGCTTCTAAACTTGTTAAAACAATTCAAAAGGTACATGGAAACCCAAACATTATTGTAAGTGACACAGATCCCATTTTCACTGGAAATTTTTGGAAGGAATTATTTTCTTGTCTTGGTACTCAATTAGCTCATAGCTCATCTTATCATCCTTAATCTAATGGGAAAACTAAGGTTGTGAACAAATGTTTGGAAGGATATCTTCCTTGATTTATTTATGAATGACAAACCCAATGGGTCAAGTGGTTACCTCTGTCTGAATGGTGGTGTAAAAATTTCTTCCATACTATGGCGAAATGACACCATTTATGGACCATTATGTATATCATCCATTGTCCATCACATAGAAAATTCTAAAGTTCAAGCAGTGGAAGATCACATCGATCATTAAAAACAATTTCTCAAACTCTTAAAGGATAGCCTCACTCTAGTGTAGAATTGAAGGAAACAACAAGCATATCAACATCACAGTGAAATAAGTTTTGACATAGGTGAGTAGGTATTTTTATGGTTACAACCATACAAAAAAATGTCCCTCAAGAAAGCTAAGAAGGAGAATAAATTATCACCCAAGTATTATGGTCCTTAGAAGATGTTGGAAAAGATTGGTACTATGGAATACAAAATGGAGTTTCCTGCATCTTCCAGGGTACACCCAGTTTTCCAGGTTTCATGCTTAAAGAAAGATATTGATGACCATCTCCCAATTCAAAAAATATCACAAGAACTTGATGAAGAAGGAAAATTATATTGGATTCTGAAGCAATCATGGAAATAATAACCTGACAACGATGAGAGCGATTAGTTTCAGAGTATCTCATTAAGTGGAAGAACTTACCCACTGAAGGTTCCACATGGGAGGATGAGAATTTTATACAACATCATCCAAAACTACTCAAGTGTTGAGGAAAACACTTTTTTGAAGGAGAGGGGCATGTTAGGTCCCTATAATAATAGTTTAGCCTCCTTATTGTCATTGTTAATGTAACCCCCTTATTATTATTGTTGTGCCCATGTAGCCCACATATTGTTATTGTTGTGCCCCATAGAAGCCCACCATTGTTATTGTCGTGTCCTTACATTATTATTGTTATGTAGGCTTTGATTATATTTTGACCCCTTAGACTCCTATATATACCAAGGAGGCATTTTCATTTGTATCATGTGCACATTATTCATTTATGTGATGTAAAGGAGGTTTCCCCCTCAAAGAGGTTGATTTTGAAGCCGTTGATCTATCTTTTTTGTTGTTTTGTGACGTGGTTTCGTAACACCATCACACACACACACACACACACTCTCTCTCCCTCTGCACTCCAACTCCGTCACTATCTCTGTCCCTCTCTCCTCTCTCTCCCCTCCATGTTTTTGTCTCCCTCTCTCTTTCTTCATCTATCCTCTCCTTCTCCCTCTCTTCCCTCATCCTCTCCTCTGCCCCTCACTCTCACTCCATCTCTCCCTTGTCACTCCCTCTCTATCTCCACCTATATCTCTCTATGTTTTTGTTCTTTCCTCCCTCTCTCCCCCTCCAAGTATTTCTCTCTCCCCCCCCTTATCACTCCCTCTCTCTCCACCTCTATCTCTCTATGTTTTTGTTCTTTCTCTCTCCCCCTCCAAGGCTCTCTCTCTAATCAAGAATTGTCATTCCGTGTAATAATAATAATTATTATTTACTATACAAATAACAATATATATAGAAATAATCTATGAAAAAAATAATAATATGTTAACTTTACATTATATACAAACCAATTACTTCTTATCAAATTGGTATCTCCGTGTTACATTTTACATTTGCTATTTTACATTTTAGATTACTTTTTCGCACATTTTACATTACGTTACATTTTACATTTTACATTTTATTTTTTCATTGTGAAATGAGTTATGGTTTTTGGGCATGTGGTATTGATAAGCCATGGTATTGGCCCATGGTAATGTGGTGAAAACCTATTTAAAAATTAATAATATCCATGGTATTGTGGGGTTGAATATCCATGGTTAAGAATATTTTTATATTGTAAGTTTATTGTAGGTATTAAATTTTTATGCGCTTATTAATTGAATTTAAATATGGTTATAGAATCATATTAGGCCAAGTAAAGACTCTAACAATCGATTTTTCTATTGATCACTATTAGTTTAACATTGACCAATGCAAATTATAATGTTTAACTCTCATAAATAAATATTTAATTTTCAATATTATTTAATTTTATACCTTAATTTATGGATATGGTTGCAATATTCATGCACCATTTTTAGATATTTGTGTAGTGATTTTTTCTTAAGTTTTATAGGAAAACCATCCAAAAGTAAAATTCTTAAAAATAGCTCATACTCAGTTAAATAACATATTTATCATTAGTTACTTCCTTCCATAATTTAATCATATATTTGCATAAAAAAAATGCATAGGAATAATATGGAAATAAATATACTTTCCATGAGTTACTTCTTGCCATTATTTATGTTTTCCTTGACACTTATGTAGGAGTAACACTAAAAATGTGTAGACTTACTGGTGGTTACTACACACCAAAATTTATGTCAGCCACAAAAAGGAATTTTTTAATCTACTTCACACCTCAATTTATTAGTTCCTGCCAAAGAAATACTATAGGATGATTTGTTTGTCGACCACTATTAATTTAGCATTAGATAATGTAAGTTATGATTATTATTTATGCAATTTTTCCTAGAGCATAATTTCTAATTTGAGTTGGAGGGACTAAGTTGTCCTCCAAAACAAATTTACGATATAACAAATTGAATTTTAATAATTTAATTACTTTTAACTTTTTATTATTAATTAGTCAACATTTAAATGTTTACACTCATTTTATAGAGACTACAACATCCCCCATACTAGGTTCTATATTTTATTACTTTTTAATAAAATTGACATTTAAAAAATGTTGACATATTATTTTATGTTACACCTACACATTTTCCTTATACTAGGTCGTAGAGTGTTACTCAATACAATAAAATATTGTTTTTTAATATTACAATTATATGGACTTATTTTTAATAAGAATCTCAATTTTAAAATTGAAAAAAAATTGTTAAGTACTATGTTAGCCAAAATTTCGGTAAAAACCAAAAGATGTGGCTAACAAAAAGAAAGTAAAAGAAAAAAAAAAAACTTAAGTTCTTGTTTTAAATTATTGAAAATTAAAATTCAAACATAACGATGTTAGTAGTATTTAACTTATATTCAATTTTAATTTATATATAGCATAATCATTTAGTTTATCACTCATTGATACTTTATTTTGAGAGAAATAATTTTTCAAAGCATTATGAATCACTTTTAGGGGTTGAAATGACATTTTTTTTTGTTGATTAGAAATGGTTATGTAATAGAGTATATCAATATAATACAATAGAATTTATTGAAGTGAGTAGAAATCTTATGGTCCAAGTGTATGTTCAAATCAAATTTTTTTGTATTTACTTTGGTTGACTTGAGAAGATTATTGTATAGCGTAGTATGAGGGGATGTGCAACTTTGTCTATTTTCTCCTCTTTAAAATAAAATTAAAAATTATGTTATAAGAAGTAAAAAAAATGTGTTCGTGAGATGTTTAAATCTTATATTTTTCAAAATTATTTCAACCAGGGATTTAAATAAAGTATTTGAAGATCTGTTGTTAACAAATTTTATATCGAATATTCAAACTATATATATATATATATAATCTAATAATTATCTATACTATATATATAACTATATATAATATATATATATATAATGAAAATTAAATATTTTAATGTTGTATAAAAGGATATTCAAGGTGGGTTATCAAGAAAATATTTTAATACAAATTAATATTGGCATATACTTAAAAATGCATTAATAATAATAATAAATAATTTTAATTTGTTTGATAAAATGTCTCTATGTACATGTTATGTAAAATACTTTAATGTCAATTATGTATATATTATATAGCTTGAGTGGGCCTAATAGTTAAGAGCATGTGTTTCCTCCTAAGATGTCACAGGTTCAAAACTGTAACAACACTGGTGAAAATTCCATGTAATAAAAGTTAAAAATAATAACCAGGGTTGATGGGACACTTAATCCAAGCTAAATGTTGGGAAATATGTCCTAGGGGGTGTTCATTTGGTTTATTATGGCTAAGGAAATTAGCAAGGGCAATGGTTAAGGCTTTGGAAAGACAAAATGATATTTTTCGCACATTTATTTATGAAAATAATGGAAATTAGGAGAAAAGGGAGATGAAAGGTCAAGTTGCATGTGAGGAGGAAAATGTAGGAAAATAATGGAAAAATGAAGAAAATAGAGCCCTCATTCATAAAAAGGCTTCTAAGGATCAATTAGTAAAGTTTTTTAGTTTAGTTTTGGAGCTCTCTAATTATTCTCTCTCTCTCTCTCTCTCTCTCGGACACTTAGATTTTTCTTGGAGCGTTTGGGCAGTGGATCAAGAAAGAAAAATAAGGTAAGATCAAGCAAAGATCAAGCAAGGAAAAGCAGGATCAAGTAGCTACAACATGATTCTTTGTAGGTATTGATTTGCATGTCTGATTTCTTTGCTAGATTTGGCATGCATGGTTTTGCATGTGGTTCTTTGTTGTTATGGCATAGGTTTTTCCAGTTGTTAAAGTGTTCTTCAACCTAGCCTTGCCATTTCCTGGTAGCCTTGATGAGATGGGTTTTCATAGTTTGGTTGATATGGATTTTTGGATGGATTCGAAGTTGAGGATGGTGGATCTCCAAAATGACAAACACGTGGCCTAATGGTCCTTGAACCAGACTATGGATCACTGTAAAGTTGTTGGCCTAGTAACCCCTGAGTTAGAATGTGGGTTGTTGGAAAGACAAGATTGTGTTCCTTGGTGACCCTGCGAATCCTTGTTGGTGAATGGTGGGATATACAGTAAATCCAAAAGGTGGATTTCTCTCTGTTGGGCCTAGTAGTCCTAGGATGGGATGTATGGTAAAGCCTAGAGAGTGTGTCTTGGTCTACGGCCTAGTGATCTCTGAATCAGACTATTGATTATGGTAAAGACTTAGAGATAGGAGACACTCAAGTTCTTCACGGTATAGGTGGAGAGCTTTAGTAGAATCCATGCTTGTTTGGTTCTTTTTGGTTGGTTATGAGTCACACAATCATGCTTGGAGTATGGCATGGGGGTGATTGGCTAAAGAGATATTTGGATCGGCCAATACATGGTCTAGTGGAATGTGGTAGTCCCATCCCCGATTGGTTTCTACATTCATTAATGAAAAATCCATCCCTTTGGTTTTTATGTGTAAATGTACTAGTTTGTATGTGGATTCTATGGCTGATGTATTTATGGTATTTCTATTGTTACTATGCTAGTTATGTATATATTTTATGACAACAACTATGTATGGCTCTCATCATCCTTTTACTTGAAAATGAATGGAGAATGTATCTATAACCTAATAGATGATAATTCAGCAAATGACACGAGGGAACAAAGGTTCTTAGTGATTCTCAGATAAGTACAAGATCCCTATGCATAAACCTATTGTTTAAACCTGTAGATTATATGCTTGTGATATGTTTGACGAAATCCCTGACATGGATAGTAGGGGTCTAATTAAGGGCTTGTTCAACTAATTACTTTTGCATCATTGTTTCCTTGTTATTTTACTACTTTGAAGATGACATTCCATTCTGGGAAGTGACCTGGGCTCTGGTCCTTAAAAGGTGGCTCAAATCCTAGGGTTGCTGGCATATAACCGGACAAAATGGTCCCTTGATGCTGGATTGCAAGCCTATGACAGTGTCAATAGGTCCTTGGATGTTGGCATGCCCATAGCATGAGAGCATCTTTAGGTCAAGTGATCAAAAACTTCAGTGGGACCAAGGGGAAAGTTGCTTGATGTGCTGACATGGTTCTTAGGGGTCTTATAGATAATGTGGAAGTTATTTATGTTGTGATTCTGTTGATCCCATTTTCTTAAGGTCACATAGGAGGTTGAATCCAACCATAGTAGCCTCTCGTCACATGTTTATCACGGTTGGCCGGTTACTTACGTAGATGCAGGAGGAGGGTGTTACATAGTGGTATCAAAGCATGGTTCACCCCTTGGACTAGATGGGATGTGTTGGTCATGCATGCATATCAGTTTCATGTGTGTCTCTTACACTTGCATTCCATGTGCTTATTTCATTTGCAGAATGTTGATCATGGTAGTAGTGATGTTGTCATGAGGAACTTGATGTTGTTATTGTGGAATGCATCGTCATGAGTGTATGACTAGTCACATGTCACTTAAATGTTGTTATATGTCGGTTACATGTTGTTATATGTCGCTTACATGTTGTTATATGTCGCTTGGTGACATTCTACTAAGTTTGGTTACATTCTTGTATGCTTTGTTACATATGTCATTCTTGTAGGTTGGGTTTCAAGTATCGTTTGTTTATACATGATTACATGCATTAATGTGTGCGTGTGATTGATTACGCATTTATTATACATGTTGATGTTTGCATGTGGCCATTTGTACATTAGCGTAATTATTGTTGTCACACATGATGTCATGGTGTGTGTAGTTGATATGGTCATGCATTGATGACTGGATTCTAGCTAGAATGATGTTTATGTGTTGATGTACTTATTTGTATATGTCTATATGTTGTTATGATTATGTTATACATTTGTCATGTTGATTTGGATGATCTTGCAAATGAGGTATCCTCCCCAAATTATAGTAAGGTATGTTGGTTTATTATGATTTAGTTTATTTGACATAGTATCATTTGAGGAAAGAGATCAAATTTCTAGCAAGATGATATACTACAAAGACTCTCCCTATGAATCGGATGAGCAACGTGGTGGGCACTCTTTTGATTTGGTAGACACATTGAGAAGATTGAAGGAATAAATAAGGAGTTGTACGAAAGACAATGACAGGATCATATAGGCAAAAGAGAAACAAGAAGAGGTTAATGCATTACTCCAAAGTTTGTCAAAACTATAGTGAAAAGGACCACTAGAATCATCCATGGATAGGAGGAAAAACCTAATGGGGTATATGGTAGTAGGTCTCCTGGTAGACACAGGTCAAATAGATCTGACATGGTGAGAGATGGAAGGTTGTTGGACACTCCTGATAGGAGGGGTGATGAGTATATGTACTATTCTGGTTATGGTTCTGATAAGAATCATGATCATCATTGTTATCATCCTTAGAGGAGGAGTGATAGGGGATACTTTCCAAATTAATTTAAGAAATAAAGGCCACCTAATTTTTATGCAAATGTGGAGAAACCGGAAGATGAAAAAGCTTGTATACATGGGATGAACAAATTCTATGAGTTTCATCAGTACAAAGATAACATGAAGGCCGAAATTGCTATATTTGGCTTGAAAGGTAAAGCATACATTTGTGGGGAAGACGTGAAATGTGTCAAAGACATCAGGATGGATGAATTGAGTTGGCATGAGTTCAAGGGGATTTTCAAGAAGAAATATTTGTTAGAAAGGTACTATGACAGTAAGGCCAAATAATTAAAGATGGGGTCAATGATAGATGAAGAGTACACGACTAAGTTTCTGGAGCTATTGAGGCATGTATCTTATCTTACAGATGAGAAGGCTAAAGTTCAGGGATTTTTCAGTGGTTTTCCATTAGAATTTTGAGATCGGATTGAGTATGATGAGCCTTGGTCACTTGAGGAAGTTATTGGGAAATTGAAGCATTTCTATGAACAATCAAAGAGTAAGAATGAATCTTAGAAACAACGAAAAGGAAAAGAAAAAGGTAAAGGTAAATGGTAGCCTAAGAGAACAAGGCCTCAAAATGTAGAGGAGAAAGAAAGTGTGGCACCTCAAAAGAAGTTTAATGTAGCTAAACAAGAACATGGATCACAATAGTAGCATAGAGGTAATGGTACTGGATGGTTGGAGTGTTGGACATGTGGTGAGGAACACGATAGGAGAGACTCTCCACATAATCAAGGTGGTAGGCCTAAGATATACAATGCACAGGAGGCACAGGCTGTTGGGGATGTGGGGCAGATTATTCCTCGTATTTATGCAGTCATGGACAACAAACAAGCAGAACACCAGGGATCTATCATCGAGATGGACAATAAGCTTTGTGATCAAGTTATTTCTATTTTGATTGGCCCTAGATCTAATTATAGTTATGTTAGTCATGAATTGGTTGATAAGTGTGGTTTGAGTAAGTAATTTCATGCAAAATGTTGGTTAATGTAGTTGCTTGGAGTTACAAAGAAACAAGTCCATCATTGGGTAAGAGTTTGTGCATTTGATTTGAATGGTATGCCTATCGCAGAAAATCTGAATGTATTACCATTGGGATCATACAATATGTTGTGGGGCATGGATTGGTTGTATATTCATAGGACCAAAGTGGATTGTTATGACAAAGCCATTGAGTGCGTTGATGACAATAGAACCAAGAGTCTTAGAGGGAAAAAATAAAGCCACATTAGTTGGGATGGTGACAGCTATGCAGGCAAAGCGTAGTCATAGAAAAGGGTGTATGTTATTTGCAGTGCACATTTCTAGTGACAAGGGTAAAGAAGTTGAGGATGTAGATGTGTTGAGCAGGTACTCAGTTCTACAACAGTTCAAGGATGTATTTCTTGAGGACATCTCAGATTTTCCACCTCAAAGGGAGGTAGAATTTTCTATTGCGTTAGTGCCAAGGGCAAATCTAGCATCAAAAGCACCTTAGAGGATGAGCACACCTGAGTTGGTGGAGTTAAAGTTGTAGCTAAAGGAAATGTTCAACAGGGGACCAATTAGGCCAAGTGTATTACTTTGGTGCACACCGATATTGTTTTTGAAGAAGAAAGATGACACTCTCATATTATTCATTGACTACAAGAAGTTGAAGGTATCAGTTGCCAAGGATTGAGGACTTGTCCGATCAGATGAAGGGAGTAACAGTGTTCTCAAAGATTAATATGAGATCCAGGTATCATCAGGTATGCATCAAAGAGGAGGACATTTCAAAGACAAATTTTTGAACCGGGAATGGGCATTATGAGTTTGTTGTAGTTCCATTCAGTTTGACTAATTCTCTAGCTACATTTATGTTCTTAATGAATAGTGTGTTGCGTCCGTATTTGGATAAGTTTTTTATTGTGTTCATTGATGAAATATTAGTATATTCTAAAATTGAGGAAGAGGATGTCGAGAATTTAGAATCAGTGTTGTGGTTGTTGAGAGAACATCAACTGTATGCTAAGATCAACGAGTGTAGTTTCTTTCTGATTGAGGTACACTAATTGGGACATGTTGTTTCCAAGGAGGGAATTGCAGTAGATACAGAGAAGATAAAAGCCATCATGGAGTGGGTAGATCCTAAGAATGTGGATGAGGTGAGATCATTCATGGGATTGGTAGGTTACTACCAGAGGTTCATCAAGAAATTTTCACATATTTCTTATCCTACCACATCATTGCAGAGGAAAGGTAATAAGTTTGAATGGACAAAGGAGTGCGAGGCTAGTTTTGAGAAACTTAAGCAGTTGTTGACACATCCTCTAGTGTTAAAGATTGCAGATTTAGAAGAGGAGTTTGCAGTATGCATAGATGCTTGCAAGAGAAGACTTGGTGGGGTCCTTATGCAGGATGGACGTGTGGTGTGCTATGAATTTTTAAAACTAAATGAGCACAAGTAGAACTACCAGGCGCATGATCTTGTGTTAGCAATGATCATACATGCATTGAAGGTGTGGATGCACTATCTTCTTGGACGAAGATTTGTACTGATGAGTGATCACATTGGGTTGAGGTATTTGTTTGACCAGCAAAACTTGAATGCCAGGTGGGCTGGATGGTTGACCACGATTAGTGAGTTTGATTTCAAGATCATGTACATTAAAGGAAAAGATAATAGGGTCAAATATGCTCTTAACAAGCGGATGCAGGTGAATCACTTAGCAACTATGAGCTCCTATGGGATAGACTTACAGGATAGGATGTTGTAGGCAGGTCAGCACGATGTCAGATATATCGAGATTATGCACAGGTTGTAGCAGGGTACTCGTACAAGTATAGGTGAAGGTACAAGTAGTTGTACAGGTATAGGTACAGGTACAGGTACAAGTAGTGGAATAGGTACAGTTGTAGGTGCACGTGATGTGGACTATTTCCTTACAGTAGATGGACTGGTTAAATTCATAGACAAAATATATGTGATAGATAGTAGTGAGCTCAAGAAGGTATTTTTTGCGATAGTTTCATGCAAAACCATATTCAGGTCACCTAGTTTATTAGAAGACATTGATTGCAAAGAAGAAATTTTATTATTGGCCAAACCTGAAGAGGGATGTAACATAGTTTGTGGCTAGGTGTTTTGATTATCAGTGTGTGAAATCTGAGTGTAAACATCCAAGTAGACTGCTAAAACGGATTACGATTCTAGAATGGAAATAGGAGGTCATTTCCATGGACGTCATCACAGGGTTTTCGAGGACAGTGAGACAACATGATTCCATCATGGTTGTTGTGGACAGGTTGACAAAGGCTGCACAATTCTTTGCAGTGAAGTCTACATTCTCAGCTAGTGATGTAGCATAGCTATTCATCAGATATGTAGTCAAATTGCATGGTGTTCCAAAGAAGATTGTGTCAGACAAGGATGTGAAGTTCACTTCCAAGTTTTGCAAGGATTTGTTTGCAGGTTTGTGCACAAAGTTGGCCTTCAGCACAACTTATCATTCACAGACTGATGGACAGACAAAGAGGGTCAGTAGGATATTGGAGGACATGTTGAGGATGTACGTGATGGATCAACAGTGAAAGTGTTAGGAATATCTTCCCTTGCTTGAGTTCACATACAACAATGGTTATCAGGAGTCACTAATGATGAGTCCTTTTGAGGCATTGCATGGGCGGAGTTGCAATACTCCTATCAGTTGGAGTGATCTAGTTAACAGGGTGTTGATTGGATCAGACATGTTGGTAGACATGGAACAAGAGATGAAGGTTATAAAGAAGAATCTAAAGGAATCATAGGATAGTCATAAGAGCTATGCAGATCGAAAAAGGTTGTTCAAGGAGTTCTAGGTTGGGGAACAAACGTACTTGCACATCAAACCAAAGAAGAGCTCCTTGCGGATTGGATCATGTGCCAAGTTGGCACAACAATTTTTTGGACCCTTCAATATTGTTGCAAGGATTGGGCTAGTAGCTTATTAACTTGCACTGCCTTTGAATTAAGAAGTATGTTAAAGATGTTGATCATTTGATTGATTGGTCTATATTGCAGGTGGAACTAGATGGAGAATTCCAACCAGAGCCTCAGTGTATATTGCAGAAAAGGGTGCTTATGCTCCAGAACTGAGCAATCAAGCAAGTTAAAGTGAAATGGAAGCACTTTGGGCCCAATGAAGCTAAATGCGAGAGGACGGATCAGATGCGGGCTATGTATCCTTCCTTGTTTTCTAGTTGAGGCAAAGCAGTTTTGGGTATGATGTTTTGGTACATGTCTTTGGTATATGTTTTGGCACATGATTTGATGATGTTTTGATATATGTACATATGTATATGGATGTAAATACAAGCATGAGCTATGTTATAAAGCTCCAATAAGCGGTATAGGTGTTATTTTGTCATGTTATTATGATATGATGTTGTTATGTTGTCATGTGGATTGGCATTCAACAGGGTGATCATTGTAAATACTGCAATGAGCTATGTTATAAAGCTCCATGAGTAGTATGTTTACTTTCCAGTGGTTTTTCTGAGGTATATGTGTGATTGAACATTGAGGATGGTGTCCCCCAAGGGGGAGGTTTCTGTAATAGCCCTGTTGAAAATTCCATGTAATAAAAGTTAAAAATAATAACCACGGTTGATGGGACACTTATTCCAAGCTTAATTTTGGGAAAGACATCTTAGGGGGTGTTCATTTGATTTATTTGGATAAGGAAACTAGAAAAGGCAATGGCTAAGGATTTGGAAAGGAAAAATGGAATTTTTGGCACATTTATTTATGAAACTAATGGAAATTAGGAGAAAAGGGAGGTGAAAGGTCACACGTTGCATGTGAGGAGGAACATGAAGGAAAATAATGGGAAAATGAAGGAAACAGAGGCCTCATTCATAAAAAGACTTCTGAGGATCAGTTATTAACCTTTTGTCAATTCAATTTTGGAGCTCTCTCATTGTTCTCTCTCTCTCTCTCTCACTCTTGGACACAGAGTTTTCTTGGAGCGCTTGGGAATTGGATCAAGAAAGGAAAAGAAAGAAAGAGGAAGTGAAGATCAAACAAGGAAAAGCAGGATCAAGCAACTACAACAAGATTCTTTGCAAGTATTGATTTGCACATGTGATTTCCTTGCTAGATTTGGTATGCATGGTATTGCATGTGGTTCTTTGCTATTATGGCATGGCATTTTCCAAGTGTGACAATGTCCTTCAACCTAGTCTTGCCATTTCCTCATAGCATTGATGAGGTGGGTTCTCATACTTCGGTTGAGCTGGATTACCAGATGGATTCAAAGCTGAGTGGGGTGGATCTCTTGCGACAAACACATGGTCTAGTGGTCCCTGAAGTGAATTGTGGATCATGCTAAAGCCATTGGCATAGTAACCCCTGAACGAGATTGTGGGTTGCGGTAAAGCCAAGATTGTGTGCTTTAGTGGGCCTAGGAATCCGTGCTGGTGAATGGTGCGATATACAGTAAAGCTAAGAGGTGGAATTCTCTCTGTTGGGTCTAGTAGCCTCGGGATGGGATGTATAGTAAAGCCTAGAGAGTGGGTCTCGATGTAGGGCCTAGTGATCCATAGATCAGACTGTCGATTACGATAAATCCTGAGAGACTAGGAGGCACTCAAATTCCTCATGGTGTAGGTGGAGAACTATGGTAGCATTGATGCAGGATAATTCAGCTCAACAATATAATTGTATTTTAGTAGACATAGGGGGTCTTGTGTTTTAAGGAAGTTGGTTTTTAAATGTTGAATTAATGTAATTATTTAGGCTTTTGAGTAATTTTAATGAGAATAGGATTTAATTGAAAATTGTGAGACATATTTGTAAATGTTCTCAAATGTAGGAGAACATGAGAGATTTAGGATAGTTGAGAGATTGAGAGATTTGAGAATTGATTGTGAATCTTAGATTAGGAGTGAGTTCATGATTTTGTGGATTGGAGAGGATCCTTAGAGATAAGGAAGAGATTTTAGGATTTTGTTGAGGAGTTTATGGATCTAAACTAGGAATTGGTTATAGAATCCTTTTGTATAAATGTAAGCCTAAAAGGAAAAGTTAGAGGTTAGATAATTAAGCTAGTTAGAGTGTGACTGTAAGCCTATGGGCAGATTGTGAAACAGAGGCCACTGAAATTAGAAGATCAAGCCAAAGAGAGAGAGACTCTTATATAAATACTCCTTTATTATTACAAACAACTTGATTTTGAGTTCATATGTGTGGTTTGAGCATTGACTGATAAATTATGTGTGAATCATAGGTTTGCATAGTATATGTATGCAAGCAGAGTTTGGGCAGAAATACAGAGAAGATGAATGATACAGAGGATTGTAATGGATCTTGAATCTGATAGAAGGATCAAAGTAAAGTTTTGAAGGACAGAGATTAAAGAATCACACGAAGTTAATCTCAGAAGGAATTGCACGGCAGAACAACGGAAGGACGAGAAACCCTAAAGTAACCCAAAACCATAGAAGAACATTGAGAAATGGCATAAAAACCCCAAGTAAAGAGAAAAACAAGAAGTGAAGTGTTGGTGCACAGGAGTCATTGGATCTTTACAATCAACGGATGGGATTAATTCACATAGAATGGAATAGTTGGAATCGCTTTGAACACATCTCAAAAGTGAATAAACCTCGGCCTCAAGTGATTTGTGAATGTAATGTGCAATGTCATTGTTGACTGTTGGATCAAGTGCTTTGATCAACGATAGAGGATCATTGGTAAACCCCACATCGTAGTATTTATTTTGTGAGGAATTAACCTTGGGCCACAAGAAATTACGACGTACGATGTCCGATGTGATCGGCGATTAGTTTGCATCGCAAATATTTCATGGAGGATGTACCTTGGTCCTTAACAACTACGATATGTGGTATTGCGACGTGCAATGTAAGAGGAGACCCGAGAAGGTATGGATGCAGTTTTATGTTATTTGGAGTCCAGTTGTGTTAATCACATATCAGATGCAAAAGGAGGAATGCATGTTAGTGTGATTCATGAGAATTGCAATAGCTGATGGATTGATGGAGTAAACCAATGGTGGGAATGAATGCGATAAAGATAGAGAATCAAGAACAAATATATAAAATTTGTGGTATGGTGGAAAGTATTATCGCTTCCCACAGACAGGGTGTTTTGAATGCAGGTTCTTAAAGAGTCCCTTGAATCCTGCGATAGAAATAAAGGCATGCATTGGTAAAAGTGCAAAGATCGAGGAAAAGGTGAAAAAGGTATGGTTTACGTATGTTTGTGGAATATTTATATTATAAAAGAATTATAATAGAAATAAGGTGTGATAGAAGGTTTTATGGGTTAAGTCCAATATAACCAAAGTATAAAGAGTGGGGTTTGGTTACATGTGTGTGGAAATAAGGTTAAGAAGGTTTATAAGGAGAATACATCTTGATGAATGGATTGATTAAGGATAGACTGGATTAGTAACAAATCATTCTGTTGAGATTTAATTAAGGGGGGCCTTAAACAATAAGTATTGAAGATTTGACTCGGTAGAGGTCTGAAATTCCTGGGGCAAAACAGATTTTGCATTCTATATGCACACTGTGGATACTCGCAGGATTTCCTGCGTCAATCATCCATGCTTATTTGGTCCTTTTCAATTGGTTGTGAGTCCCACATTCATGCTTGGAATATGGCACGGGGCTGATTGGCTGAAGAGAGATTTGGCTAAGCCAATATATGGTCGAGTGGAATGTGGTATTCCCATCCTCAGTTGGTTTCTACATTTATTAATGACAAATTCATCCCTTTGGTCTTTATGTGTAAATGTAATGGTTTATATGTGGATTCTATGGCTAATGTATTTATGGTATTTCTATTGTTACTATGGTGGTTATGTATATGTTTTATGACATCATCTATGTATTGCTCTCATCGTGTTTTTGCTTGTAAATAAGTGGACAATGTATGCATGACCTAATAGATGATAATGCAGCAAATGACATGAGTGAGCAATGGTTCTTAGCAATTCTCAGATAAGTATGAGATCCCTATGCTTAAACCTATTGTTTACACCTATAGATTACATGCTTGTGATATGTTTGACGAAATGTCTTTTATGGCTAGTAGGGGTCTGGTTAAGGGATTGTTCAACTAATTGTTTTGCATAATTGTTTCCTTGTTATTTTACTGCTTTGAAGATGACATTCCATTCTGGGTAGTGCTTGGGCTTTGGGCCTGAAAAAGTGGCTCAAATCCCAGGGATGTTGGCACAAAATGGAAAAAATGGCCCCTGGACGCTGCCTTGCAGGCCTGTGAGAGCATCCAGAGATTCCTGGATGGTGGCATGCCTATAGCATAAGAGCGTCTAGAGGTCAAGTGATCAAAAACTGCAGTGGGACCCAGGGGAAAGCTTCCTAAAGTGTTGGCATGGTTTTGCATTAGGGGAATTTTGAGGTCTAAAATGGGCCTCCTAAGGAAATTATAAAATAATAGTGGAAATAATAAAATAATATTATATTACATCATCAAATTTTAGAGGGAAAAAGTAAAAAAACTACTTTTTCAACTCGTATTTTCAGTTTATATCCCTATGGATTTACTCAAATTTCGAGCGGGAACACATTGGATGTAGGATTTGATTCCTCATCCAAGGAATGCCCATGTTGCATACTTTTGATGAACCATGCTACATTAAAAATTAGAAATACATGAGAAATGTGATTCCAATAATTTTTTTCATGTATTTCTCATTTTCCTTGTAGTAGGGTCCATCAAAAGTATGCAACATGGGTACTCCTTGGATGAGGAATTAAATTTTGAATCCAACGAGTACTACTACTCGAAATTGGAGTAAGACCTTAGGGAGATAAGTTGAAAAAGTAGTTTTATTATTTTATTATTTTTTTACCTTTTTACCCCAAAAATTGTGAATCATCCCCCATGGTTAACATAATCATCTTGAATCCTAATGGTTATTATAAAGTTTATTTTGGTTGTACATTTTTCTTAGGAGGTCCATTTTAGACCTCAAAATATCTTTAATGAGGGGTCCTGTAGCTGATTGGAATTTATGTATGTTGTGTTTTCATCGATTCTATTTCCTTAAGGTCACATAGGAGGTTGAATCCAATCACAATAGTTGCTCATCACATGTTTACCCTGGTTGGTCTGTTACTTGGGTAGATGTGGTATTCATTATAACTAATACTCAAGTACTTAAAACATTTTATGAGTATATCAAGATTTACATTATATGAATTTCATTCAAAATATCAAATGTAACTATGTCATCTAGAGAGGAAGTTAAATTCAAATTAAGTAGGGTGATAGGAAGAAAACAACTTGCGTTCACTAAAGTGTTACAGGTGAGGGTAGGTGAGCTTCCTATTGTTGCAAACTCTCCAATTGGCTTCTTAGACCATCAAATTTTTCATTTTTCTTCCACATCAATTGTTTATGTTTTATCCATATCGACATTGTTGTCATGAGATAAGCAACCAATTGGTCCATACATAAAATTAGAGCCATGAAATAATCCTAGAGTTTTGACTATGAAAACATTAGTAGCATGTATTGTTTTTTTTTTAATTACCCTATGAACTTGCATGTCCAAAATTAGGGGGAGACTTTATCTCCAAATATTTCCAGCATGTAAGCTTGATCCCACTCTCTATAATGAGAGCTTTCATCATACTTCAATAACTCTCCAATTGTCAAAATTGAAATAGATTATGGCCATAAAAGGAGAGGACTCTGCATGGAAGTGTTCTTGACTCGTGACATTTGTTACATTCAACTTCTAGCCAAACAAACTAGATAGATTGACCATGTATCTTACATAGGGGGAATAGATGACCCAAATAAATTCATGTTGATGGATTTAAGACTCTTCTGCATGTTGAGTGCTCTATCCCTCATCTCACACATCAAAATTGAGTCCAAACCTATGTCGATCTCATTAGTGAATTTCATGTTGTAGTTCATGAGAGTGGAGTAAATCTTCCCACATTATTCGTAATGGTTTCATAATTCAAGGGTCCTGGGCCATGTGTCATCAACCTCCTTGACATGAATCCTCATTCAATCACTTAGCTATTGGATTTGACTCCATGGGTCATGGCATATGAGTTAAAAAACTAGGTGGATTTGGGTGGAACCGTTCACACAATTTTTAGGATGGAAAACTTCTTGGTTGGACAATGAGTTTTCCAATGTATTTCTATCCCATAGTTCATGGATGTATTGATATCTAGGATGGAGTACACACTTGATACAATTTTATTAATGGTGGATTTGAGTTCTATATCTAGAGGAGTAGTGCCCACGTTTCGCTTATGATGATATTGGGGTTACCCACAATAATAAGCTTGTGAATTAGGGAGTTTTCAGCAATATTAATTTGTTATAGTGATTTATACAACTCCACTTGGTTATTCCAAACTATATCTAGACTCAAGGGATAAGTGAGTTCAATGTATCCTTAATAATAACATCCATTGCTCCAATATTAAAATAATTTGGTAAAATAACCCTTCTCTCTTATGAGATATGAGAAGAGAAAAAAATATATAACACATTACTTAACAATGTCAAAGTTAAGTGTGATAATGATCAAACTGCTTATTATTGCAACCCTCTCGATCTCCATAACACTAGTCAGAAGCTCAATGCTAAATCTTCTAATACTCGGAGCCCCCTTTGATGGATGCAGATTCCTCACCAAAACCTTTACAATTTCCAAAATTAGTGGACTCCTTGTTGTTCTGCTAGACTCTTTGAACAGATGATCGAAATCCGGTTTGGTTATGAACTTGAAGACCTAAGTAGAAAGTCCTATTGCTGCTTCCTGATGCTCACCCCGTTTCTCCATCACAAACTTCAAAACTTGACAAAAAAATATCACAATAAATTAATCCCTCGAATGAAACTGTTGACAGATCGAGCTGTAGTGCAAAATTGTAATTTCAAAACGAAATGCTATTAATTGAATACACTCTTCTAGATTCGTTGTTGTTGCAGTGATCTTCCTCAATTCAACATAATCTTCCTTTGAATATGCACACAGATTCTGAATAATTTTGGCTACATGAAAACCTTGAAATGGGTCATCCAACACAGAGGTGAGGCTAGACATCAAATTTGGGTGATTCCGCAGCTTGAGGCTCAACATTCTTCTATAGTTTTGTTTTTTTCGAGTGAAAGTAGAGTGAGGGCTTCTCCTGCCTTGCTTAGGAGCTCCCTCGTTTCATCATCACCCGGTCCTCTTGTAATATTAATCCTACAAATGTAAAACATAGAGAAGAGACTGCGCAAAACATCGTCGGTGCCACCGATGCTCTCTCATCCCTCTTTCGTCAAGAGCAAGACTCGTCAATGTGTCCATGGTCAGGATTTACAGACCATGGGTCATTACTTCTCTGTAATGAATGAAGAATGTTTCTTAGATTGCTTATGGCGAAGCCTATCTTGAGTTTAAACATCGGATAAGCCATTATTATTTTCACGATTTCTGTGTTTTATACTAAAAGATGTTAATAGTGTTTAAGTGATATCTAATTTTAATTTGTAGCTAGCATAATCATTTGGTTCAGCTAGCATAATCATTTGGTTCATCGTACTTTATTGTTTGGAAATATTTTTTCAAAGATATTATAAATCTCTCTTAGAGATTACAATGACATTTGTTCTTTTGGCTTGGAAATGCTTATGTAATAGAGTGTGAAAAAGTTTTAAATTTATAGACATACGTGAAAATTAAATTTGTCAAAATATTAGTCACAATGGCACCGATCACTGTTCATGTGGTGCCAATCACTGTTTAGACGATGTCGATCACTATTAAGTAGTCAACATAGTTGGCTAGAGTCAGTAGGTAATAAATCTCATCCAGCGCATTTATTTTTTAATCTGTGGCTGAAGCTATGTATAAATTTCAACTTTTAGTAATGAAATTTGTAAGCTTTGAGTGTTGAGTGATTTCTCTGATATGGTATTGGAGCGAGGGTGTTGGGGCTCGCTGGTGTAGAGGTTGCAGTAGTGAGGTTGTGTGAAGCCTCAGTGAGACCTGAGGGTTGTAGTAGTAAGGTTGTTGCTGTTGTGAAAGATGCATCAAAAGTGTGGTGAAGGCTCAGTTATGTGTGTTGAGCTTTGTGGAGAGAGTTTGTTGTGCAGAGCGTGATTCCTGAGGTGGATGCTATTGTGTGAAAGCAACGTAGTTACTTGTAGCTGCTATGTTCAAGCTTGAAGCAGTTGTGTTGCAGTCTGACAACATTGGGCCTTCTATGATATTACCAATAGCTAGCGTGAAAATCGTGGAAGTAATTCGTTGGAGCACATTGCCTTCCATTTTTTCGCTACGGTGGCTCACAGTGCCTTCCATTGTTTTACTTTAAAAGTTTGACGTTATTATTAAAAAAAAAATTGTTGTTCAAAGGAAACTCAAAGTTTGAGTTTGTTTCTACTGATGGAGATATAAGGTTTTTAAAATATTTTCTTTTGTTTTAAGTGGTGAGTAGAATTAAAAGGGGGAAGTTTTTTTTTATGTGAAGTTTATCATAAGAAGTAATAAATTTTTTAAGTATCTGCTCTTTTTTTTATTTAAGTGGTTAAAAGTGTTTTTAAAAAAAGGGATTGTTAGTGGAAATTCGTAGTAGTGAAAGGAGTTAGTAAAGATTTTTATGGTGTATGTGAGGTGAAAATTTTTCGGGGATTACTTGGTATTTGAATATTTGGCTTTACATTCGGTGGATTTGATTGCATTTTCTTGATTGGAGAAAGATTTTTTGACATTATGTCAAATATGTTGGTTCATACTTACTTGAATGAATCCACCAAATTTGATGGAGGAAGTTATGTGAATCGGAAATTCAAGTTGCTCACTATTTTAGAAGGTTATAATTTGTGGTCCATTGTGAGTGGGGATGAGCCCAATCCCACTGTTGTAGCTTCTATTCCAAATTGGGAGAAACGAGAGATGAAAGAAAAGGACTCGTTGTGTATGTCCGTAAAGGAAAACATTATTCCTCATGTCAGAGATTGCAAGACATCAAAAGAAACATGAGATATGTTGAAGGGTTTTGTAAGAAGCAACAAATACAAATAGGATCTTGTTTTTTAAGACTAATCTTTTATCTTAAAAAATGGAAGAAAATGAAAATATAAGAAATTTTATAACTTGTTTCTAGGATTTAAGTGATAAGTTAGGATATATTGGTGAAAAGGTGTCTAGTACTACCTTAGTCACCATCACATTAAATGTCTTAGTGCAAGATTATCAAATTTTTGTTTCAAGTCTTTCAACCAGAGAGAAGCTTGCTACATTCAATGAATTGGCAGGGATTCTTCTACAAGAGGAGGAGAGGATAAAGAACTTTAATTTGGGCTCCAGTAGTTTAGATTTGGAATTGGTAGCCAGGGAAAATTTTAAGAACCCCCCTAAATTTACATGTATAATAAATGGGCGAATCTCCATGGTATATAGGAAAAATTGAAGGCGATTTTATCAATAATATGATATGTAATATTTATAATTTTTTGGCGAATCTCTTCACCAAGCATGGCGAATATTTTACTCAATTATAAAAATCTTGTGGTTTATTGAATTACAACAAATGAAATCATTGCATTTCTTTTTAAAATATCTTTTGAAATCAAAATACCGAAATTACATATCGATAAACCTAGTGGGTGTAAGATAAAATTCACACCGTGCCATTCACAGAAAGATGAGAAAAAACCTAGTACTATATATAAAATCAAGAAAAACTTCAAAATTCATCACTCTAGGGACCTCATTAAACCACCCTGCCAATACACAAGTATGTTCTTGTTTGCAATTAGAAAAAAATTACCCACATTACAATCTGTTTACTCCACTTCTAGGGACCTCGTAACCACCCTGCCAATACACAAGTATGTTCCCGTTTTCAATTAGAAAAATTACCCAAATTACAATCTGTTTACTCCAACATATGTTGGAAAGTTATAGAAGGATGACTAGTGCAAACAATCCATTCCTTTTAGCCTGGATTTGTTTCAGTTTAAAACAGAAGTATACAAATATACTTGTCCAATGTCTATGCTTTAACCATTCACCTTAAGATGTTTTTACAATATAATTTACTAAGTCTATTTAATATCTTCATTATCATAAAAACCAACCTATATATCCCTGTGAGCACTTGGTAGACCCAGAACTAAGATGGATCTAAGATGATAGAATTTCCCCTTTAAATAGTCTATGCTCAAATGAATACCATAGTATTATCAATACCATGGGTTATCATAAACTGGTAGACCTGGAATTAAGATGGATCTAAGATGATAGCATTTCCCCTTTAAATAGTCTATGCTCAAATAAATAACATGGTATTATCAATACCATGGGTTATCATAAACCTTGGAGCTTAAAAATTACTATTAGAAATTTATAAAAATTAATAAAATTAATAGTTGATTTTTATTTTATTTTTTATTTTAACCAAGCTAAAATGTTTAACCTGCATTAAATTACAACATCCATTCTTGATGCACCAAGCCCCAAGAGGATCAAATATTTTTTCACTCTATGCTAGTTTTCATATCACGATATTTTTTGATACCTCTGGGGGGTTAGTAGATCCAGAGTAAAGATGGATCTATTCTGGTTTAATTCCCCCATTTAAATAGGCTACATTCCAAGTGAATACCATGGGTCAATACCATGTGCCATTTTGGTGAATACCATGGTCAATACCATGTGTCATTTTTATGTTTATTAATACTAATATTAGGGTT
>APFE030524319.1:75076-140050 GCA_000404065.3 Pinus taeda
ATTTATTTACCATACCTCCACTTTAATTATATTTTTATTTGTTTACCATACCTCCACTTTAATTATATTTTTATTTGTTTACACCCTTGCATGTATATAAGGTGACTTATGGAATAAATATAAAAAAATGTTTTATTTGTTTACCATACCTCTCGTTTATTTATATTTTTATTAATTTACCATACCTCTTTTATAAATATGGTATTTGGGCCTTTGCCCATAGGATTCACTTAAATAAAACCTATTCTTGAAAATGGGCGAATGGAAGGTTGTAACTCCTAATTTCAAGGGCTAAATTTACCTTTTTTACCCTCTCCCTTAAAATAAGGTGGGCTATTTGAGGTGATTTGTAAAAATGTACTATGATACAAAATATTCGCCCACTAAAAATTTAAAACCCCTTAATTTCGCCAAAGGGCGAACATTCGCCCCTAAAATCACCCCTATTGGTAGCCAAGGGTAAACATCCATATAGAGGCAAGCCATGGGACAAGAATAAATGACGCAATTTTCAAGCAAATTAGAAAGGTATGACACAATTTAAATTTCCAAACCATGATAAGAGAAATGATGGTTGTTATTATTGTGGAAAACCTAGGCATCATTCTAAAGACGCTATAAAAGGAAATATAATGAGTCCAGACAAAGAAATAGAAGGCATAATGTAAATTTTATGGACAAAGACACCTCAATTGGTGATGGATTTAAAAATCTTAAATTGTTTGCTTCTAATGCTGCATTGTCTGTGGAAAATGATGATGTGAATGTTTGGTTCATTGACTCTGGTGCATCACTCGATAAGGCTTGTAATAAGGATTGGTTTGATGAATTTTATGAAAACATTGATGGAACTTATGTTTATCCAGGAGATAATAGATCACTTAAAGTTCAAGGTTATGGAGTAATATATGTGAATTTTCCTAATGGACAAGAGAGACAAATCCATAATGTGATGTATGTTCCTGGTATCAAAAAGAATTTAATTTATGTTTCTACTACTGTTGACCAAGATTTGAAGGTGGAATTTGTTAAATCATAGTGTGTAGTGAAATACATTCAAGATAACTACAAGGTTATTGCCACATGTATCAGAGTTGTAGGCTTGTATAAGTTGGATGTGACCAGGAAAAGTCATCAAGCATTGGCATCTCCAACAATATCAATAGTAGAGTTATGGTACCAAAGTTATGGACATCTAAATCACAATGATTTAATGCTACTTCAAAAGAACACAATGTTTGAAGGTATTCCCGTTATGAAGAATTATCACATTGAATGTGAAGCATGTGTGCTTGAAAAGAAACACAAGGAGGAATTTCCTATACATAAAGAAAAAAGGCAGAGGGAAATACTTGAACTAATTCATACTTATGTATGTGGACCTATAAAGACTAGATCTATTGGTGGAGCATGGTATTTTCTTATTTTTGTGGATGATAGATCTAGGTATACATGGGTATATTTCATAAGAAAGAAGAGTGATTTTTTTGAGTACTTTAAAGAGTTTAAGGGTATGGTGGAAAAACAAACTAGCAATTGCATCAAAATTTTGAGATCTGATCAGTGTGGAGAACATAAATCAAGAGAATTTAATCAATATTTTAAAAGAAATGGGATTATACAACAATTTAGAGTGCCACATACACCTCAACAAAATGGACTTGCTGGGAAGAAAAACAGAACACTAGTTGAATGTGCACGTAGTATGCTTCAAGGTAAAAACATTTCTAATGTTTTTTGGGTTGAAGCCATTACTACTACTGTATTATTGAAAAATAGGAATCCAACCAAAATTTTAGAGCTTAAAACACCTTTTGAATCATTTTATGGGTACAAACCAAAAGTGGTTCATTTAAAAGTTTTTGTTTGCAAGGCATTTTTTCATATTCCAAAAGATAAAAGAAGAAAACTTGATGCAAAGTCAATTAAGTGCATATTTATTGGTTATTATGATGATTAGAAAGCATACAAGTTGTTTGATCCCAGTACTCATAGATTTCTTGCAAGCAAAGATGTGGTGTTTCATGAGAATGAAAATGAAGGTGATAAAAAGAATAATACTGGTGTATGGCATAATACTGATGATTATGTCAAAGCATATACAAGTGTTGAAAAAGAATAGGAACAAGCACATGAACTAGTATAGGTTCAAGAGCAAGGAGCATCAAGAAATCATGACACTCCAAGAAGAGGGGAGGGGACTCCACAAAGAAGAAAGAAAGATGAAAGAAGTAAAACTCCAAGAAGGTCATCATGTCAAACTTAGGTACCTATAAGATATAAATATTATGCATTAATGTCTCTTATTATGAATGTTGTAGAAGTAAGATAAAGAATATGAAGAATGGAGAGATGAAAAGAATGAAGAATATAACTCTATAATGAAGAATGACACATGGGAATTAACAGAATTTCCTAAAAACAAAGTTCCCATAGGATGTGTTAGTGCCTAAATCTGCCTCGGGCTGAGAAAGGCAGGATCTAAGGTAACATCAAACCATGCTTAACCTGGTAGCTAGCCCTACCAAGTCGGGAGATGGCTCTCCCCTTGTCAATATTTGCAAAATATGATCAATGAGGCTTGAGATGACTGATGAAAAGACCGATTTTAGGCTAGGTATGTGTTCAGAAAAGTTTGATTGAATTTGATGATGTTTTTTTGGCTCAAGTGTGAAAGGCAGATTTGGGTCCAGGGAATGGACACAATCTTGCAGAGATCTCTATGGGGCGAGGTAGGTAAATGGTTTAGTACTTCAAATTGAGTGAGATGGAGAGCCTTTAGACTGGTGAGGAGTTGAAGAGAGCATGAAAGTCTCAGGGATCCTCTTCAAACAGCTGAAAACATAAATAACTAAACAAAACTCTAGGTAGAGCACTGCAAATCAATGAATTCTTCCTTTATCCTTGCTTCATTTAGTTAAGATGAACAAAGAGAGATAATGGCATACTTAAAACACATGTAAACTTGCAATTATAGAAGGAAACACAATGCCAAATCAAGTTGCCACAAGAATCCCATAAAGTGCTGCAAACCCTGGTCTATTCCTTTGCCAAGCTGCTGAAATGAGTGTACAATAAAGCTCCAAGATTTCCCAAAAGTCCAACCCTTGCTAATGTCTGAAAAGTTACAAGATATAGGAAACCAACAAATCATCCTAGCCTTTAGTGATCGAGCTCATAAGTTTAGGAGCTGTTCCAACAAAGTTTAAACTTAGAACTAAAAAGTAGGCAGTGGAACAGCTTGCCTCTAAAAACTAGGGAACTGATTCATTCAGTTGCAAACTACCTTTTCATGGATGAATCTACCTCTATGAGTGAAAATTTAACATATTTACATCAAAATCCATCAAGTCACATCAAATTACATCATGAGTTTGACTATTAGAAAGAAAAAATTCAAACTGTGAAGAAACTAGGCAAAAAAAATAGTTTTTTGACCAAAATGACAAAATTTCATCCTGTGCCGCGCTCGTGATCGTGTGCGCCGCACTGCTGTGGAGCTGCTTTTTGAGGCCTTCCCGTAAACCAAATTTGCTCCAAGTGGGCTTGTTGGAAATGCCTACGTATCTACTTTCCAGAATAAGTGGAATTTCTGAATTGGGCCTCCATTTACCCCTCCAAAAATGAGTTCTCCCAACACTGCTTTCTGTGCGGCCAAAAAGGGGTAGAAAGGTCATTTTTGAGGTGTTTTTGACTTTTTGGGAAGCTCAAAACCTGTCAAAATTTCTTAGCCATGTGAGGGCATTCATATTTTTCCATGAGGAATCCAAAAATGTTGAGTTTTCCTCAAAAGGAGGTCTCTAGAAAAAGCGCGTGCCAGGTGGCGCGGCGCACCAAATGGAAAAACCTGTTTTTTAGGCCAAAATTTCAAAATTTGCAAAAATTTTCCCAAATTTCTTGAAATTTGGGCTGAGTTTCCATCATCAAGTGCTGTGTTTGACTAAGGAAGCCTCAGCTAAGATCTGGTGTCTATCTTTCTCTTTTCTCTTCCTTGATGCTTTCTTCAACTTGGCCTTCAAAATCCTGATTCTTGCTTTGCACACCTTGTTTCTCGCCAAGTAGTGGTAGGCCATGTGCCTCAACATCTTTTTCTCCCTATTGGCCTTCTCTAGCATCTTCTCCAAGTGCATATTTTTCCTCTCAAGCCAAGATTCATGATCAGCATCAATTTCTTGTTCAAGTGACCTCAACTTGATTTTCCTCCTCTTGGCAGCTTGCCGGTTTTCTCGTATGTTTTGTAGCTCCATGATGGTTTGTTGATCCTCTAGCTGTTTGTTTCTTTGCTCCAGATATTTGATTATCCACTTAGCTCTTTCCAGGTTGAGAGAAAAATCATGAATGTCATCTTGCTACTCCTGAAGATCCTCTTTCCTCCTGAGGCACTAATGAAAATATCTGAGGTCCCTCTCCATAGGTTTTAATGATGTACTAGCTGATGAGAAATGAAGGGATGAGGTGTGGACAAGAAGAGTATGGAGGGATTTCAAAAGATAAGATGAGTGAGGTGTATGGGGATGATGAGTGCTTGAGGGAGTGGAGGTTTTGAGGTTTTAGGGAATGAGGGGAGTGAATAGGGTTTTAGAATGTAGGATAAGGGTTTGATAGGGAAGTAGGAGTAGTAAAAGAGTAGGATGTAGGAGTTAGGGTTTGGGAGTAGGGTATAGGGCTAGGGTTTTAAGGTTTTGGGGATAAAGGAGTAGGATGAGTGTGAATGGGAGAGGGCTAAGGGAAATGAAATGAGTGAAATGTAGTGAAAAGGGAATGTGAAAATGATACAGGGGTGAAACAACAATAGTTACCAAATTGCAAACCCTAGACAGTTTTTGTAGTGCAACTGAGCAAAAAACTAGGGTTTGATTTTGCGCCTATCAAAACACCATATACGATGATCAAATCTCTTGCAATGGCACTTAGGAATGTTTAATTACTTGTAGAGAGGTTATTTGCAAGATTTGGAGCTTGGAGGAGGTGATTTGAGTAAATTTCAATCTTGAAAGACAAGTGCATCACGCCATTTTGCATACTAGCTTTGGAGGCCTTATCAGTGTCCAAATTGGGCACGGGATAACGCGTTGGAAATATTCTCAAGTCTACTTTCGAAAACAACTTGAATTGTTGAATTTGGTGTTCATTGGCCTTGTCAAAAGTCAAATCTCCCAAGACTGGTCAAAATGTGCAAAATGAGGTTGCCTAAAGGTAGAGCGCTGTTGCAGTCAACTTTTAAAGGTCTTTCTCAACTCCAAATTGGGCTCATGATAGCTCATGGGAAAGATACTTGTCTCTAGTTATCATTTGAGGCATCAAGTGAGTCATTTGGCCAACCAATCTAGGAGAAATCTTTATTTTCCCAAGGTCACTTCAGAGGCGCATCAATTCTCCTGAGGCAACTGTATTTTTAACATTTCTCTAAAACCATGACACTTGTGTAAAAAGCGAAGGAATTTTTTCTTTCTTGGCCTATTGCGGACAAACACCTCTCTCAGTTTCCTCAAATTCATCTTTTCTTGCTCAGAAACATCATTGGAGTAAAACCTATCCCGATGTGTGGAATAGGGGATTTGTCGAAATGAAGTGAAATGAACAGGATAAGGGGCTTCTAAATTCTTGAGAAAACCTTTTGAAGTAGGGAGGGATGTTAGGAAGCAGGAGAAAGTGGAATTTCAAAGATTGAGTGAGGGGAAGGGGTCCAAAAGGGAAAAACACCGGCCTAGCCCAGAAAATTGTCAAGTTGTAGCAAGAAACTAGGGTTTGTGTGAAAATGAGGAATTTGAGGGATATCAGTGATGGGAAGTGTTTAATAAGGTACATTAAGGATATGGGAAGGTGTATGAACATCAGGATACAAGTTTTGCTGATGATTTGACCATCCAAGAGAAATTACCTTCAAAACCCTATGAGAGGGAAATCAACCTTACCTAGGCACAACTGAAGCATGAACAAGGTGTAAAATGACCCATTGGAACCTGACATGATGATGAAAACCTGTGAATGATGGTACACTCTGCTAAATGGTGACATGGACAGACATTTGGACAACTTTGAAAGGAATGAAAACAAACCCTAGGCCTAATACCTAGTGACCAAATTTTACTTGAAGACTCACTGAAATGAAAAAATTTGACCTTGACACCTTAAAATCACTTTGTAAGAGCATGTATGATCACTGGAGGAAGGTTTCAAAGACTAACACTAACAGGATGTAAATGGTTGTATAAATCCAAGTTTAATGTTGATGGAAATATTGATAAGCATAAAGCTAGATTAGTTGCAAAAGGATATTCACAAAAGGATGGAATTTATTATGAAGATACTTTTGCACCCGTGGCTAAGTTAGACACAATTAGAATCATGATTGCATTAGCTACAAAATATAATTGGAAAATGCATCAGCTAGATAAATCTGTATTTTTGAATGGTGAGTTAAAAGAAGAAGTTTACTTGGTTCAACTTGAAGGGTTTGTAAAACAAGGACAATAGCATCTGGTTTGCAAGTTAAAGAAAGATTTATATGGTCTGAAACAAGCACCATGATCTTGGTATGTGAAAATTGATTCTTTCTTTTACGCGAAAGGTTTTATGAGAAGAAAAAATGATCCTAACTTGTACATCAAGGAAGATGAAGGTGGGAATGTTGCTTTGATATCTGTATATGTTGATGATCTTATCATAACAATACATGTATGTAAGTTTATTGAAGAAATTAAAATTCAGTTGTCACATGTATTTGAGATGGAGGGTCTTGGTGAATTGCATTATTGTTTAGGTCTTGAAGTTTGGAGGAAATATTCTAAGACACTAATCACATAAAGAAAATATACAAGGGAAATCCTTAAAATTTTCAATATGATTGAACGCAAGGCAATATATACTCCTTTAGAACAGAGTGTCAAATTGTGCAGACATGATGGAACTAAAGCGGTGAATGGAACCTTGTATCGTCAATTGGTGGGAAGTTTGAACTATCTCACCACTGCTCGGTCAGATATAGCATATTATGTCAGCATACTTAGTTAGTTCATGGCTAAGTCTTGTGAAAGAAACTGGAAAGCAAGAAATAAAGTCCTTAGATATTTTAAAGGAACTTTTAATTTTGGTATTATGTATATTGATGAATTTGATGTTGAGTTGGTAGGTTATTCTGATTCTGACTGTGCTGGAAATCTAGATGATAGGAAATCTACTATTGGACACGTGTTCAATATCATTTCAGGAGAAATATCATGGAGTAGTAAGAAACAACCAATTGTTTCCTTGTCATCCACTGAAGCTGAGTATAAAGCATTATGCAGTGCTACCTGTGAAGCAATTTGGCTTAGAAGGATACTTGAATATGTTGAAGAAACACAGCAAGAACCTATAGTAATTAGATGTGACAATCAAAGCACTATCAAATTGGCAAACAATACTATATATCATGCGAGGACAAAACACATTGACACACAACATAATTTTGTAACAGAAAAAGTGCAATCAAAAGAAATTAACTGATCATATTGTAATACAAATGAAAATGTGGCTGACATATTCACCAAGCCTCATGGAAAGGCTAAATTTAAAATGTGTAGAAGTAATTTGTGCATTGTGGAAAATCCAAATTATGTTGTAAGCCTAGTTGAGACTTAGACCATCATGGAAGTTAACATGTAGGTCGTGATTAAGGGGAGGTGTCAGGATATTAATCACGACGGCGCCGATCACTATTCAATAGTCAACATAGTTAGCTAGAGTCAGTAGGTAATAAATCTCATTCGGTGCACTTACTGTTCAATCTGTAGTTGAAGCTGTGTATAAATTGCTACTTTTAGTAATGAAATTCGTAATCTTTGAGTGCTGAGAGTTTTCTCTGATAAAATTCACATTTCCTTTCTAACTTAAATATCACACCAAAACTGTTTGAACTAACTAGAACTCCTATTCTATGATTACATGATTTTTAGGCTCTATATTTACATAGATAGCCTAATAATCATTCGCACGTTTGAAAAGGACATAAAAATTTTGGTTGGACAATGACCTTTCTAGTGTATTTCAATCTCATATTACATGGATGAATTCATACTCTAGGATGGAAGACAGGATTGATACGATCTTCCTAACGATGGATTTGAGTTTTATATCTAAAGGAGTAGCGCTCAAGTTTTTCTTCTAATATTATTGGGGTTATTTAGAATTATTAACTTGTGAGTGAGTGATTTTTTTAGCAAGATTGATTCCCTATGTTGGTGTATACGATCCCACTTAGTTATTCAAAGTTTTAGCTGTAATCCAGGGATAAGTTAGTTCAATATATCCATCAAGGTTGAATAACGCCTCTCTTCCCCACCCACACTTGCCATCATTTTTAATAAATATTAATTAAAATATATTAAAAGTGTAATATTAATATTTTAATATAATAAAGATATTTTTACTTTTGTGATCAAGTGAATTCGAAATTATTTTTTATTACGGTTTCTAAGGAATTAAACCAATTAGATGGTTTCAAATTTCAACCAAACAAATATTGATCGATTACTAAAAAAGGACATGTCAAATAATAAAATATATTAAAATTTATAATTAATATTTGATATTGTAAATAATTAAATTTTTTTTTAATATATATTATTTTTAATTTGATTTATATTTTAAATTTATATCACATTATTTTAGTTATTAAGTATAATTATTTATTCATTAAACTTTCATTCTTTACAAATAAGAGCAAATTTAATTTAAAATTTTGATATGAAATAAATTAAATCAATATAATTAATTAATAATTAATAAAAAGTTAAAATATATTATTTTAAATAAGGTTATCACGAAGTTGTTTACTTTAATTTATTACAATAGGTAAGTGTTAATACAATAGGTAAGTTAACAATTGTAATTATTTTTTCTTTTCTATTTATTTATATATATTCTAATTTAATCCCCCACTCATAATTAAAATAATAAACTTTTCATTATCATATAAAAAACAATATTTGAAATGATCCATTACTAACACAACCATATCAATAAATGTGATTGATAAACACTAAAACACATTTATTAATATTTATATCAACCACACTAATTAATATGTATATTCATTTTAATAACAATTATTACAATAATAAATTTATTATTAAAATAATTATGATTAAAAAAGTTATAAGTATCTCTTAAAGATAATGATAATAATTATAATTATTATTAAATTATTTTTATACTTATAATTATAATAATTAGAATTTAAAAAATTATCATAATTATTAATAATATTAATAAAGAAAAAAATATTAATCAAATGTGACGTGGGACCATGGTTGATAATGCTCGAGGATGGTTCAATATGGTTGGTCTTCTTATTGAGACAAACTTTATCACAATATGACGTTTATGAATAATATCATAACCTAGGAATATGAAACTCTTGATTAATAAACCCAAAGGATTGATATTATAAACCTAAGGGACTAATATACCCAAGGGATTATAAACCCAACAAATTAATATTATAAATCCAAGATATAAAACCTAAGATAAATATTATAAACCCTAAAATAAACATGTTTGACCATGGTTGATTTTCATATTGATACAATCTTTGTCACAATGTGACGTTGGACCATGGTTGACCATGATTGATTTTCATATTGCAATAATAGTTGTCACAATGTGATGTTGGACTATGGTTGATCATTGTTGATTGTCATATTCATAAAATCTTTGTCACAATGTGACATTGGAGCATGGTTAACCATGGTTGACCATGGATGACCATGGGTGTCACAATGTGATGTTGGACTAAGGGACATTCTTTGTCATTAATCTAGGATTTTTTTCACTTATAGATGCATCGAAATTAACATGAGTTACAACGCTTAAAAAACCATAAAAACATAAGCATGAAAAATGAAGACAAGAGACATCATCACAGAATATCATGACACAGATATTTGATTACAAAGTTCGTCCAATTTGGACTACATATCTGACCCTGCTCAATAATGGGGATGCCTTCTTTTATTAAGTGGCATGAAAAGAGAGAAGTACAAGTAGATTTCTACATAAACATCTTTATACCTCCAATTTGGAAGATAGCTAGAAAATGGAGAGCCCAGCTCTAGAAACAGACAACACCACTATCTTCCTGGTGAAAAATAGTGAAAAATGCCTATCTAAACAACCCATTCAGATAATCAGGCCTTTTGCAACCTTCTTGGAACCTCCTGAATTGCTGAGCAACGGTTCTTGCCACCTGCCATGAGCAGGTGCCACTGTCGTGCTCTGTAAACTTGCGCTACTCTTTTCTCTCCCCCTTTCCTCTGACTCAAATGGTCCTTTAAATAACATGGCAGAAAAATCCCTCAAAACCTGGGTAGTTCTAACCATAGGCCAAGTTAAGGAAAAAGGCATTTTCTAGTAGAGGTTCTCAAGCTCGAATAACTCACAGAAACAAACCTTTTCAAATAAGAAAAACTCTATCGAATAGTTAAAACAAATAGTTCGTTTGAAACCTCAAAATGGCGAACAACACAAAGAATCGTTCATTTCTCCTAACTCGACAGCTTTAACAAATAATTGATGTTTTTCATATTGGCAAACAGACCAAGCCCAAAAAAAAACACTATGTGATACACAAACTCGTTGGACTTATAAAATACGAAATATAACATATCCCATCTGGTAGTCTCAGTTGCAATTGTAATGGTGGGAACCATCGATGTACAGACCAACCCATGCTTTAGCACTCTGCAATATGGCAGACCCATCGGTATCATAAAACATAGCATATTAAATTTCACATCTAGCAGTCCATCACAACTCGCAATCAGTGGCTTTCGTTGGTGGACAGACCCAAGTCTGCATAACATGGACAAGTCGGGTTTATTGAATACAGTTTATAAATATCACGTCTCGACAGTCTCGTCGCAAATTGCAATCGGTGATTACAGCAAGACCGCTTTGCAAACAAAAAACCTTTATGCAATTGCGATATGTGATATGTCTCACATCACAATGAAGTCCTATTGGGGCCAATCTAAAACCTCTCTTGATTTGCGACTGCGATATGCAATATCACACCGTAACAGAGTCTTGTCGGGGTCGATTCAAAACCTCCTCCAATCTATGATTGCGATATGTGATATCACATCGCAAAAAAGTCTTGTCAAGGCCAATTTACCTTTCTGTTGTTCACCTGTGATATGTTACATCGCAATTGCAGCTGGGAACACTAGGGGCTGATTCTTCCTTAAGTGTTCCTCCTTTTCACCAATAAGCGATATGCGGGGCCCAGTGGACCTACCACATGGTGCGCCCTCATTCGTTGAAGCTTTGCCATGTCATCTTCTTCTTACCACCTAGACAAGTCAAACTCAAACTTTGACTTGCTCTAACTTTGTCATGTGGACTCAGATTTGAGTGTTGTTCACACCGTTAGAAATAAAGCAACAAGCACTTCGCTCTGATTTTGAGTTCATCTAAAATCTGCCACTTTGAGTTTTGAACCTTTCTACTATGCCATTGGTACTTTACTGAAGATCCACCTCAATCACTCCTCTTGGATCCTCCTGGATCAATCCTCCCCACTAAGAGAATATTTTGGTCCTCCAAAAGCATTAATTAATTTGCAACTATTTTGTACACTATTTTCACTATAAGTGTCCTAAAAAGTCATCCTTCCTTCTCCTTCACCTTTGCCTTTTGGAGCCATAAGCAATGAGCCAACACCTGCATCCCCTGTAAAACTGTAGTACAAGATTTTTCAAACTACATGTTTAGCTCTATGATTGAAATGAGCCAAGCATACCATACTTTTCATGAGTTTATAACACATACTTTGTGGTCACATTTACATAAAAATGGAAACAATACTCCAACTATAAAGACAAGGCCAAACATCATTGTTGCTTCAACAAGTGATGGAAAACACATCGTCACTACAACACATGATTTACACAAACAAGGCCAAACACTATTGTTTCTTCTACAAGTGATGGAAAACAGATCCTCACTTCCACAGTTTAAAATGCAACACAGAATAAGGCCAAGTATCATTGTTTCTTCAATAAGTGATGGAAAACACATCATCACTTTTACAATTTAAAATGAAACACATGAAAAAATAGGGTCATGACATTCTACCACACCTAGAAGAACCATATCTCACCTATCAAAGTGAATGGATCATTTCCCTGTGGTGCATTCGTTGGTCGAACAATTATTTTGCCTGGTTCATGCTCAGATGCTCTTGTCCTTGTGACGTTGCTCTAGATGGAGCCTCCAACATGTGGCTCTCTGATGACCACCTCTGTTGCAATGAATAAAAGAAGCCTTCTTCCTCTAGATCTGCTTTACCTTCTTTTTTGCATGCTATTGAGAGGGTCTTTCATGCCTCATAGCTTTCCAAGTTGCTATTCTTTTCCAACAGTCAACAAACATATGGTTATGCAATCCACAAAAACTGCAAGTTATTTTATGCCATTATTTTTGTTCATTATTAACAGTATGGCTGTAATCAAAATGAACATTAGAATATCAAGGCTGGTTATGCCTCTCTTTTTGGTCTCTGGTATGATCATGGGAACAAGAGCTTGCCTCAGCTCTTTCTTCGCAATGCATACTTCCATGGGATGATGGTGATGTGTTTCCATAATTATCTTTCCTTGACAGTCTCAAGAATGTCACAAAAGCATCTAACACCCTTGAGAATTCTCCTTCGGTGTATCCCAAGCCTACAAATCGAGGTCTTTGAATGATCTCCAATGTTTGAGTTATGCCTTGGATATTAACACCAAGTCCTTCTTCTTCCTTGTACCTCATCCTGGTAAGGAGCCTCATGTTTGTCCCTGTAATTGGTATCTCCACATTTCCAACAGGAAATATACTATGTGAAGATGAAACTAAAGGAAAATCAACATCTTCAAACTCCATTGTCGAGTTGGAAAGAACTGATGAGGGCTTGTCATCATCTGTCATTGATGGTTCACTGGCTGTAATAGCGTAGTTCTCATCTTCCCTCCTGACATACCCAAGTCTTGTTTGATAGGGTAATTCTTCTACTTTTATGCGATTGACAATGCCTTGGCCATTAATGCCCAAGTCTTTTCCTTCATACCCAATTCTCTTCAGCAATTTGGAGCCAATTCCTGTGGTATGATTTTCAAAAGTAGCAAAGTCGTTATCAGAAAAATCACATGAAACTGGAGAGCTTCTCTTTACCTCACCAGGGTGTTGAAGGCCTCAAAAATCGGGTCTACAGCAAGGGGGATAACCACGCGGTCCAGAGCTTGAAAGCAGCTCCTTTTCCGTTTGGGATAGTGGCTCCGACTGGGGATAATGGGACCAATTTCCTAATTTTTTTGTGATGATGCTAAGGGATGATGTTTTCCTTCATAAAAGTTTCTAAAGAGAATTATTTTAATCTAAATCTAATCTAACACATGCAATTTTATTCTAATGAGCAGAAATATCTAATTCTAAAAACTATCTCAAGATTAACTCTTCACTTATGCAATCTAAAATAGTTTCTAACAACAATCGGTGATAAAGATTATTCAATTGCTAGGAGAAAAGAATCCATTAAAAGTAAATTGTTTCATATAAGAAATTAGCTGAAACAATTATGATAAGCATATCGCATAATAAGTTATTCATACACTCAACATAAAAGGAATAATTACCACCGTACAAAAGTGTCAAATGATAACTAAACATTCAGGCCTTCATATATAAACAACTGAAAATAATATATCACTTGACATATAAGCAAAAATCTTAAGAGATAAAAGTACCATTGATAATAAGTCCTACTCATCAGCTTCAACAATATAGATTTATCTTCTCATAATTCAATATCTATTAAGAGTATAGAAGTGCATTTCAGTAGCAGACATTAAACATAGATATAAATAAATCTCGTTTCATTTATTTATCAAAACCTCCTCAGAGGGTGCAGAAGTGCACGTTCTGAAGAACTGCTTTTGACAAATTTCTGGTCCCCTCTCTAAATGCATGAGAGAGGTTTAAATACTACTAAGTAAAGACTAAAAATAGTTATTACAAAAATATAGGAGGAAGTTTAAATGACCATCCTCATATAAAGAAAAAATAAAATGAAATTAAACTAAAACTGTATCGAAAAATAAACTATGCATCTGTTCTCTTAAGTCGCAAGCATCCAGCATCGGCTTCAGGAGTGTCGATTGGCCAACCTTTGATTTTAGTTTTTCTGTGAAGACGGAATCAACAAGTGCTAGTGCTATCTTTTCGGTGGAATTTGTAAGGCACTTCAGAGTCATACACTGACTGTGTGGTTTCACGAAATATTGCCAGTAAGTATCACATTTTAACTTAGTTAACTTTTTGATTGACTCTGTCCTTTCTTCACCTTTATGTCTCCAACTTGTTTGCAGTTGCTGCATTTTTGGGAGAAATCTTGGGGCGGTTTCTGATATCAGGTTGGCTTTGTGCATATTTTCATTGACACAGTCAATGATGTTGCTTGCTACTATCGCTGCTTCTTCCGCTACCTGTTCTTCTTTTTTGATTTGTGCATCCCATTTATTAAACAACATTTCTTTGTGGGATTCATTGATCTTGGGCAACCCTGCTTTATTTCCTTCCTCTGATTCCTGCCAATACAAATAGTCAGAAACTTTCTTATCAATTAAATCATAATCAAGTCGCAAGTCTACGACTTGACTTGTGATTTTGTCACTCATTTTGCAATAAGAGTTCCATTGCGATATTATTTGGTAAAGTGTTTCCTATTATTGCAAGAGTTGATCATTTAGGGCAAGGGCTATTGTGACAAATTCTGCGACTTTAGGATCATCTTTGTGCATTTCTAACATGGCCTGTGATTTCTATTCTTTTTCAGTTAGACTACTTTAATAACCCAGCTACATTTGCTCGAAGTCTTGTTGTAACTTTACCAATTTTTCTTCTGCTTCCCAACTAATGCTGGCCTGCTATAACTGTTCCTGTAAAAATATGATTTTATCCTCTTTATCTTTAAGTAATAGTTGAACTTTAGATACTTTGTCAATAGTAGCAGAAGCATAAGCTCTTGCGATTCGGGATAATCTAGTCAGGATCTCTGTCGGATCAGTGGTAGGGTCTTGCCAAAGGACATCCAGTGGATCTGCTTCAGGTGAGAGCATGCTATCTAGTTTTCATTTATTTCTCTGTCTCATGACCATGGCATTGTGCTACGGACTGTAAAACAAATCTAGAGGAGGGATTTCCTCTATATTTAGCATGATTTCAGATGATGGGGCTATGGGAATGTGCTCAATTTCTGGAGTATTAACAACTATTTCAATCACCATTTCTGTGATTGTTTGTGCTAGATTCCTTGGTGTCTCCAAGTTTTTCTCCCCTGTGTTGATCAATTCATTAAAGTTTTCCCATTCTTTCTCCAACTCTATTCTTAATGGCTTTGTTGGCTGGATGGGGGAAGTTGGAATTTCCTCCCATTTTGGCGACAACTCTTGCTGCTTAGGATTCTCCTTGGATTGGGAATATCCCTGACTAATCCTTCACTTTTGTTGTGATTGCTCTCTGACCATCTAGACTTTTCTTGCGATTCTCTTTCAGACTTAGATTTGGACTTGTCTTGCCCCGAGCTTCCACTCATACTAATGCTAGGAGTGGGTTCTCTTATTGGTTATATGCACAATTTATCTAAGGGGATATTTGCCAATCTTCATTCTTTGTAGAGTTTAAACTCTTGGAACTCTGCTGGGCCAAACTGGACTTGGGCCAGGTCTAAGATGTCTTTGAGTGTGCTCTTCTACTGGAAAACGTCGTCGAAGAGATCATCTTCCTTAGTAAACACCTTTATTTTAACAGTCGTAGTAAAATTCTTTATCACATGAAAGGGATCAAATTGTTTCCCTCGAAACTTAAACAATCATAGACTCAACATGTTGTCTACTTCCTTGAAAGCATGACCGAGATCAAACAATGCAAAAGCCCCATAGAACACAGGGAATTGCGGCCAGATTTCCTTTTTCTTTTCTTTAAGTTCTCTACTCATTCCTCCAACCCGCAGGTCTGGTAGGCTATTTCCCGGGCCATCAATTTGTCAGGAACATATAAGGGAAGTACATGAGGAGAAGCAATGCTTCTGAATACTCTGATATAAGGGAAAAATTCTTCTCTGAACCATCTTCCCACAGGTAGAATATCAATTGCAGCTTCAGGAGAAAATCTTGGGGCATTTGTATTATACAACATCTTGTGAATGGGTAGCATAACTCCATGGCAGATTTTATAAAAATATGGGGTGAACTTAGTATCCCATAGTTACTTATGGTAGGCATGAATGGGTAAAGGATTCTGTACCATCCATTTCCAACCCATGAGAGGAAATTTAGAAACAAAACAAATAGCATCCATGACATAGGCAGCTAGAAAGAAGGGAGGATAAATCGTCTGAGAAGGAGTCCCTTTAGATCGATAATTCCAAATAGTAGAGGCTAAGTTATCAGACAATATTTGGGCCCAGTCCATTATAGTGGCATTGGTGGCCGCATCTAATAAGGGTACCTAGTCAAATGAAAATTTATTGATATCAAGTTTTTCGAATAGCCTACATAACATTGCAGCAACGAAACAATATGGAGAAGAGAGGGAACCAGTGTTGTACATACCATATTTGTCCTTCTTTACCAGCTCTTCCTTCGTTGACCAGCTTTTGGTGCATTCCACCAAATCTTCATTCTCCTTGGCAAATTTCTCCACGAACTGCTTATTATAGCTAGACTGTTGCTCTGGTAAATGACACATGTGTCTTAAATTCTATGGAGTAAATGATCCTATGACCTCCTAGTTCCACAACCTGAATTATTTGTCCTTTATATCAGCATCGTCTATCACCCATTTGACCATATTTGTATAGGGAAGTATTTTTGGCCTTGCTGCGATACGATGCAGGAATGAGCATGCAAGCTCTGTAAGTGATGCTTCGGATGACCCGCATTCATCTGCCGTAGTTGTAACCTCCATGAATCTCAGGTTTTATTCCTCTAGCAGACTATACATGCCTTCCCAAGTAGATATCCCTATTTCTCTGGTACAGGTGGTGTTTGTGAATAATGGAGTCATCTCTGTTTTTTCAAATACCGGAGGTTTTCCTTTCTTCCCCATCACGTTCTGCGCACTGCTCTGTGTATTGTTCTGCGTACTGATCCTGTAAGTTCACAAGTAGAGAACTAAGACACAATAAGAAAGATAACGAATGATGGTAAGTAATAAGGTGATGGGAAAGCTCCTAATATCAAAATCACATCAAATATATCACCTTACGTGAAATAACCATTTCGTTTAGATCTAAATCATTTCTCATAAATAACCATCAATAAACCACTAAGTTGACATTAATGCCCATAACTTGGTATTGGATGACGAGAAATATTTTATCGAACTGTGAGCCCTTTCGATCTCCAATAAAGTGATTTTGCATTTTGCTTCGCAATATCACAGATCGCAATATCGATAATCCTTTTTCGTTAACAATCTTTTGCTTCATTATGTGACTACGAGATGTGATTTGCAAGATGCTTTATCTCATTTTGCAATATCGGGATGTTTCATCTTAGGTGGTGCTAAGATATATGGAATTTGTGATATGCGATGAATATTTGTGGCTTACGATCTCTCATCATCGCGTTTTCACAATTCCGACAGTTTCTTTATATATGATGTCCTTAGTTACCCTTTTGCGATGCAATGTTCATCATTAAGAGAATTATTTTATTTGAGATTTTTTATAACACTTAAGATTTCTGTTTGTGGATGTTTTTCCTAAGTTTATGATAGTGTGTTTTATTAAAAGGGAATTCTAAGTGCTAGTCTTTTTATTTTTAGAAGGGTCCCCATTTATTTAGTGTTATTACTAATACTAAATAAAAATGGGGGTTGTTGCTGGCCACAACAATTGGCAATTCACTAGAAAGAACCAATTATCTTTGATTATCTTTTGAATTTTCTAAAACTTCCAAAACAGAAAAGTTTTTTTGGAAAATCAAACTTTATTAAAGAAATATAAAGTGCATAATGCTCTTTGCCATTAACAATAGTTTGTTCCTTCCGTGCTAATTCTGATTATTTTCTTCCCAAAGCTAGTCATTGCATTTACATCAATCACTACTTGGTTTATAAAGATAAAAACAAAGACATCTCTGTAGATCAATTTTAAGTCTGCTCATTTGTTGTAGGTAGAGCCTCTGCTGCCAACAGGCATTTAGAGTCTCGACAGGATTACCTATTACCCAGTAATGATCCAGTGTCCTACCTCGAGAAGTATACAATTTTCAAAGATAAATCCACATTCACACTTATTGCTTTCATTTTATTTTAATTCTTAAAGAACAATGTCTTCGTTTGGTGGCCACATTTTGACAGTGCCATTCACTTGATTTATAACTTTACTAAACAAGTTTGCTCGTGATGAGACCCCTTGTCTTTTGATTGTAACAATCTTGATTCATTTCCCTGTTTTGGTATACATCTTGGCAATGTCAGCTAGATATAATCTTTATGATCATGATAAGCCGACTTTTGATGAGACCTCTTATTCTTTAAGTTCATAGTGCATATGTGGATTACTCTTTGAAACTTGTAATTCCCTAAGTGGAGAGGAAGTCATTAGTTCCTTAAGAATAGCTCTGGATGACAATTATAGAGTTTTTGAAGACAACTTTTCTATAGAGAACCTTCATTTTGTTATTGATGCTTTTTATGACTGATATAAAACAAATTCCCACTAAAGGTTGTTTTTAATCAAAATTTGTAAGGTTGAAATTAGTAAAATTTCAGGGTTGTAGCACTTGACTATATTTTTCAATGATAATGATTAATTTTCCAAATCAATTCCATTTATACAAGCAAAAAAACAAAATTTACAAGAGACACTAATCTTTTTTTGTGAAATCCAAAAGTAACCATTTACAACTTGTTTTATTATCAAAATAAAGCTATAAATAATAATTTACAAAAATAGAAGAGGTCATCTTCTATGGAAAGTATTTTTTTAAGGATCTGCCCATTAACAGGTAAAGATTCTCTTTTCCCTGCTAAATCTTGCAACATGAAAGTCAATGGACCTATGATTTCAACAATTTGGAATGGTCCAAGCCACATCCATTGGAATTTAGAATGTTTGCATTTTTCTTCGTGAGCCTTATCCCATTTCAATACTAAATCTCCAATTTGAAAATCCTTCCTAGATACCATGTTTGAATTGAAATAAGTTTTTACTAATGATTGATGATGTGCATGGGTAATTTTGGCCTGTTCTTGTTGTTCTTCTAGCTTAAGGATATGCAATTATCTTAGTTGCAAAGATGAAGAAGGTGTTTCTTCAATAAATTTCACTAAGGCTAAAGAAGGAATTGCTAGATGAGTTGGGATAACTACTTCTTTCCCATAAACTAAATTAAAGAGAGAAGTGCCAATGGAAGCCTTTTGAGTTATTCGATCTACCCAAAGAGTATACATCAAAGATTTGTGCCAATTTCTATGATTCTAATCAATAGTTCACTTAATGATTCTGATTAGGTTTTTATTTGTTGATTCAGCCAACTCGTTCCCTTTTCGGTAATAATTGGCAGAATACTTAAGTTTAAAACCTCTTTTAAGTGCAAGTTCAGTCATAGCATTGCCAGAAAAATATGATGCATTATCAAACATTAACGCAGAAGGTAAGCCAAACCTGGTGATTATGAGCTGATCTATGAAATCGATGATATGTTCAGCATTGGCTGTCTTGAGAGGAACTGCTTCTACCCATTTAGTAAAATAATCTATAGTTGTAAGGATGTACCTATGTTGTTTAAAAGAGTGAAGAACGATATCACCTTTTATATCCAATCCCCATTGCTCAAATGGTTGGTCGATATTAACTGGTTGCAATGGCAATGATGGTTTCTTTTGTCTTCTAGCAACAGTTTGAAAAACTTGACATTTACTTACATAGCTATGTGCATCTTTAAATAAAGTAGGCCAATAGTATCCTGCGTGAAAATTTTTGTGTGTTGTTGCATCTCCTGCATAATGTCCACCTACTGGTCCATCATGGAGTTCCTGTAACACCTTTTCAGCTTCAAATTTCTCAAGACATCGAAGAAGAATAGAATCATAATTCATCCTAAAAAGTACATCGTTTACAAGTTGATATTGCTTAGCTTTCAATCTTAGGGCTCTTTTCTTTGTATGATTCAAATTTGAAGGAGCATATTCATTTTTTAAATAAAACATGATATCAGCATATCTCGATTCAATATCGTTTAGGCTTACCTCATACATTTGTACCTCTTGACTGGGAGATGGTATTTTTGATATAAGCGATGCTCTAGCCAACATCCTGCAAAAGCCTTGACCTTTTACAATATTTGCTGGCTTGATCTCAGCGTCGTATTCTTGTAGGCCAGTGACCCAATTTGCTCTCTTTTCACCCACATCTTTCTGTACCAAGAGATTTCTTACTGCTGGAAATGACACAATTATCTTTGTATGGATTTTAACAAGAAAGGGTCTAAAGTGTTTGATTGCTTTGAAAACAACATAAGCTTGTTTCTCAACGTCAGAATAATTTAATTCAACCCCTTGCAAATTTGAACTAAAGAAAGCAATTGGGGCTTCCACTTTGTCTTGATTGGCTTGCGTGAGTATCGCAGCATATGACTTCTTAGAGGCAAATGTATACAAAATGAAAAGATAGGAAAAAATTGGAGTCACTAGGGATGGGGCATTAACAATCACTTGCTTAAGTAGATTGAATGCTTCATATTTTGCCTGACCCCTTTTAAAGAGTGAACTTTTCTTGATCATTGCTTGTAATGGTGACACAATTCTTGAGAAGTTTGGGACAAATCTTTTCACAAAATTAATTTGACCAAGGAAGGATTGTATTAGTTTCTTATTATGTGGTAAGGATATTTCAGAAATTTCCTTAATCCTATCTAGGTCGATATGGATTCCAGATTTAGACACTATAAATCCAAGAAGTTTTCCTTCACTTAATGCAAAAATGACTTTTTTGGATTAAGTGAAATCCCATACATTTGACAACGTTGAAACATCTCCTTTAAATCTCTGAGGTGATTACTACATTTTTTAGAATAAACTGTTACGTCATCCAAGTAAATCACCATTGATTTGTTTACTAATCCCTTAAATGCAATATCCATAGCCCTTTGAAATGTGGGGCCAGCGTTAGTTAGCCCAAAAGGCATCTTTTGATATGCATATGTACCCCATTTGGTTCTGAATGTGGTTTTTAGCTAATCATCCGGATGGACTAAGACTTGGTTGTAGCTGGAGAAACCATCTAAAAAGGACATCAATTCTGATCCCGCAACTGCTTGTAATATTTGCTCCATAGGAGGGAGGGGAAAATTATCCTTTTGGCAGGCTTTGTTAAGATTTCGAAAGTCAATACAAATTCGAATGTCTCCGTTTTTCTTTCTGACTGGAACCAGATTGGAATCCCATCTAGAATGCCAAAAGGGAAAAATAATTTTGGCTTTCAACAATTTATTGAGCTCAGACTTAATCTGACTTTCCAGATTAGGATGGATCTTCGTCAGCTTTTGTTGGACTGGTTTTTCATTAGCTATCATCGGGATAGTATGCTGAATGATTGAAGTGTCGTAAGTCTTAAGGTCATCGTAATTCTAGGCAAAGACATTTTTATACTACTTTAGGAGTTGAACAAATGCTATTTTTTCTTCTGGGGCTAGACCAAGACCTAAGTTGATATTCTGCGGCCTAGTATCCATTCCTAGATTTACTAATTCATAGTTCAGAGTTGAAATTTGAAGTTTTGAATTGGTAGACCTTTTGAATTTGTCTTTTAAATCGTATAGGTCTTCTAACTTAACTACAGATTTTGGTATGGCATTATTGGTGCTCTCTTGTTGTAACTGCTTGTCATGTTGGTCCTCGTCAGTTATCTGATTACTATAGGATCCTTCTAAAGTCAAGAAACTTACAATATCAAGGTCATCGTTAAAAATTCTCCAGTTGATAACATTATCAGGGATGGAAGGCCTAAAGATCAATTTGATTGAGAATCTGTTTGGGCTATAGTCTTCTGAGGGAATGAGCTTGGAAGCTATATTAGCTAAGAGGTCAACACTAGCGTTTTGGAGTCTGGCAATGGATGAAATATTGAATGCTATAAAATGTGTAGTCAAATCTTGTACTAAAGATTGGTAATGCTTTAAATGACCTGATAGACAATGTATAGTATTTCATACCTATTTAATAACAATCTCAAAGTCTCCAAAGACTTGTAGATACTTGATGTCCAGTCTGATTGCTTTGTACAGCCCCTGCACTAGAGCTTCATATTCTACAGTGTTGTTTGTGCAATCAAACTCGAGTCTACAGGTTAGCATGGTTTTATTCCCTTCTGGACTAATTAATACACATCCTGCTCCTGCTCCATCATTAGACTTAGAACCGTCAAAAAATAATTTCCAAAACAAAGAGCTATTTACAAGACTATCTACAAAATTAATGCATTTAGAACTATTTGTTTGAGAAACGTTTTCTACTTGAGACAAAACAAAATTTTCTAAATAAGGTGAAGCATGAGCATTAAAATTTCCTAAGAAAGAGTCAACATAATAGTTCCCAATTATATTGTTCTTGTACGCTATAGGTTCATTTTCTCCTTCTAGTTTCCTCGCTATGTATTTTTGATTTCTTTCTCACTCAACCTTTATCTGATTTGGTTTACCATTGTAAGGAAGCCACATATGTGACCAGTCGGTCGCAAAGTATCCATGAAGATTTTCGAACCAATCCCTGCTAAGAATTAAACCATAAAATTCAGGAATGTCTGCAACTAAAATATCAATGACTTGACATACCTTTGAATTCAATGAGAGCCTTATGGTCACTTGATTTAATTCACCAATTACTTCAACCTGCTATCGGTCTAGCTGAACTATGCATACTGCATATTTTTGAGGTTGGACGTTTAACTTTGCACAAATTGTTTTAGGCAAAATATTAGATGAAGCACCTGAATCTACCAAACAATTATGCAAATTTTTATTTAAAATTTCTTAAGTAAGGAGGAATGGAGGAGTATGGGATTTTGAACTACCTCCAATTAAAGCAACATCATTTGGGTCAACTTTATTTTCCATACTAGTTGGTTTCCTGAGAAGCTTGCGAGATTATAGCAACATGAAGAGGTGCAACGGGTACTGCATGCAACTCTTTCAAAAGTAGTTTCTATTGATGCTTTAATTTACTTAGTTCATGAAAAGTAATGTTGGCCCTGGTCTTCTTCATGTCTTCAAGAATATTATACTCCATTTCATCGGAAACAATCAGTGTTTTAGATGGAGTTGATGAATCAGATTGGACTAGGCTTGTTTGAGCCGCTTTTGGTGATGATTTCTTACCTGCGACTTTATCCTTGGAAACCAAGCTTCCATTCTTCTGTTTAGAACTGGGCTATGGAGGATTGAGTTGATTTCTACTTTTGGTACTGACTGGTGATGCCATTTGATCTTCTTCATATGGAAGAATGAAGTCCCACATTCCCTGTAGCTCTACAACCTCATCTTCATCAATAGGTTCTTCATTGGAAACTTCTTCTTCTTCTCCTTCAAATTCTGCATTTGTTATAGCATTGGGAGGCTTTGGATCAGTTGAAGAGTTTTTCCTATAAGGCTTGTAGGGTTTCTTAGAAGAAGTTTTTGCTACTTGTCTTTTAATGTCAACCATTTTGTTAGACATGGTTTTTAAAACTTTATGTAATCCTTCTAAATCAAATTAGTCCTTTAATTGCTTTTTCTTAGGATCATTTCTAAAAGAAACATTCTTAGATTTTCTTTCATCAATAACGTTTTTCTTTTCTAAAGCTAAGATACGCTTTTCTACCGCTATCGCTTCCTTCATGTTTTTGGCCAATGTTGGCTTGGCAGCCCTATCAACAAAGATTGCTTTATTCAATGGTAAAGTAGATATGTACCATTCACTTTGAACTTCTTCACTAGGCTTGGAAGCAGTAGGGATTTTATTCAAGAGTTTGTTAAAATGCGAGTTGAAATCTTTGATAGGTTCTCTTGATTCGGTCTTTAAGATTTGATAAATCATTCATCAATGTCGTCGTAGACCTATCATCACTGAACTTTGTCAAAAATTGCTCTTGAAAAATGTCCCAACTAGTAATGGATCTTGATGGTAATGAAAAATACCAGGACCTAGCTGCTCCTTGTAAAGTATATGGAAAAAGTCTAATAACAACGTCTTCATTTGTAACTCCATTTAACTTTATTGATAACATAAAGTTAATTATGTGTTCTTCTGCTAGCATGCTTGCTTCAGGATTAAACTTGGGCAACCATTTCTCAGGATGGGTTGGTAATTGACTCAAGGGCGCAGGCATTGAGACTGCCTCTGGATTATTCCATGGGTTTTGAGCCATCGTTCAACTACTGACAGAGGAAAGCACAGATGAAGTTCCTTGTGGTGGGGACGAAGATGTCGAAGTTCCAGTACTCTGTTGAACAATGATATGAAGTAGAGTGGATGATTGACTTTGCAATGGAGAAGATGGAATGGGTGATGATGATGAAAGAGTCTCACTATCAGACCCTTGAGGTGTCTTCCTTGCTCTCTTCCTTTGAGGCAGAGGTAATTTGGTTGGTTCAATACCAAGTTTTTCACTCTGTAATCTAGTAAGAGGATGAGAAGGAATATATTGCGAAGTCACACTACCTTGAGATAATTCATATTTTTTTGGTGATATGGAAAATCCTTGAAGTTTGTGGATCAAAGACTCAACTTCAGGGGGTTCGATAGTATATTTATCTGAAATGTTCGGGTTTGCAGTAGTGGTTGTTGTTTTCTCAACTTCTCACTTAATATTTAAAGACTCAGAATGTGATGGAGAAGTCAGGGGAGGTGTTGAGTGGAATTTACTCTCAGAACGAGTTTTGGCTTTAGATTTACTAGCCATTCACAATTCAGGCCCTCTTTCTTGAACAAAATATGTTGAAGGTCCCAAAAATCGGGTCTACAACAAGGGGGATAACCACCAGGTCTGGACCTTAAAAGAAGCTCCTTTTTCATTTGGGATAGTGGCTTTGACTGGGGATAATGGGACCAATTCCCTAATTTGTTTGTGATGATGCTAAGGGATGATGTTTTCCTTCCTAAAAGTTTCTAAAGATAATGATTTTAATCGAAATCTAATCTAACATATGCAATTTTATTCTAATGAGCGGAAACATCTAATTCTAAATACTATCTCGGGATTAACTCTTCACTTATGCGATTTAAAATAGTTTCTAACAACAATCGGTAATAAAGATTATTCAATTTCTACGAGAAAAGAATCCATTAAAAGTATTGTTTCGTATAAGAAATTAGCTGAAAAAAGTATGATAAGCATATCACATAATAACTTATTCATACACTTAGCATAAAAAGAATAGTTACCACCGTACAAAAGTGCCAAATGATAACTGAACATTCAGGCCTTCATATATAAACAACTAAAATTAATATATCACTTGATGTATAAGAAGAAATCATTAAGAGATAAAACTACCATTGATAATAAGTCCTACTCATGGGCTTCAACAATATAGATTTATCTTCTCATAATTCAATATCTACTAAGAGTATAGAAGTGCATTTCAGTAGCAAACATTAAACACAGATATAAATAAATCTCGTTCGATTCATTTATCAAAACCGCCTCAGAGGGTGCAGAAGTGCATGTTCTGAAGAACTATTTTTGACAAAGTTTTGGACCCCTCTCTAAATGCATGAGAGGGGTTTAAATACTACTAACCAAAGACTAAAAATAGTTATTACAAAAATATAGGAGGAGGTTTAAATGACCATCCTCATCTAAAGCAAAAATAAAATGAAATTAAACTGAAATTGTATCTAAAAATCAACTATGCATCTGTTCTCTTAAGTCGCAAGCATCTAGCATCGGCTTCAGGAGTGTCGGTTGGCCAACCTCCGATTTTAATTGTCTTGCGAAGACAGAATCAGCAAGCATTGGTGCTATCTTTTTGACGGAATTTGTAGGGTACTTCAGAGTCATACACTTACTATGTTGTTTCACCAAATATTGCCAGTAAGTATCCCATTTTAACTTAGTTAACTTTTTTATTGACTCTGTCCTTTATTTAGTTTTCTGTCTCCAACTTCTTTGCAGTTGTTGAATTTTTGGGAGAAATCGTGGGGCGGTTTCCGATATCGTGTTGGCTCTATGTAGATTTTCATTGACACAGTTAATGATGTTGCTTGCTACTGTTACTACTTCTTCCGCTTTTTGTTCTTCTTTTCTGATCTGTGCATCCCATTTATTAAACAACATTTCTTTGTGGGATTCATTGATCTTGGGAAACCCTGCTTTCTTTTCTTCCTCTGATTCCTGCCAATTCAAATAGTCAATTTTTTTTTATCAATTAAATCATAATCAAGTTGCAAGTCTACGACTTGACTTGTGATTTTGTCTCTCATTTCGCAGTAATAGTTCCACTGCGATATTCTTTGGCAAAGTGTTTCCTGTTGTTGCAAGAGTTGATGATTTAGGGCAAGGGCTTCTGGGACAAATTCTACGACTTTAGGATCATCTTTGTGCATTTCTAACGTGGCCTATAATTGCTGTTCTTTTTCGGCCAGACTGCTTTGATAACCCAACTGCATTTGCTGGAAGTCATGTTGTAACTTTACCATTTTTTCTTCTACTTCCTGGCTAACACTAGCCTGCTGTAATTGTTGCTGCAAAAATAGGATTTTATCCTCTTTATCATTAAGAAATAGCTGACCTTCAAATGCTTTGTCAATAGTAGCAGAAGCATGAACACCTGTGATTTGGGATAATCTAGTCAAGTTCTCTGTCGGATAAATGGTAGGGTCTTGCTAAAGGACATCCAGTGGCTCTGCCTCAGGTGAGAGCACGCTGTCTAGTTTTCATTTCTTTCTCCGTCTCCTGACCATCGCTTTGTGTTGCGGACTGTAAAACACACCTAGAGGAGGGATTTCCTCTATTTTTAGCATGATTTCAGATGACGGGGCTATGGGAATGTGCTTAGTTTCTGGAGCATTGACAATTGTTTCAATCACGATTTATGTGATTGTCTGTGCAGGATTCCTTGGTGTCTCCACGTTTTGTTCCCCTGTGTTGATCAATTCATTAAAGTTTTCCCATTCTTTCTCCAGCTTTTTTCTTAATGGCTTTGTTGGCTAAATGGGGGAAGTAGGAATTTCCACCCATTTTGGCGACAACTCTTACTGCTTAGGATTCTCCTTGGATTGGGCAGTATCCCTAACTGATCCTTCATTTTTGTTGTGATCGCTCTCTGATCGTCTAGACTTTTCTGGCAATTCTCTTTCAGACTTAGATTTGGACTTGTCTTGCCCCGAGATTCCACTCATATTAATGTTGGGGGTGGGTTCTCTTATTGGTTCTATGCACAATTTATCCAAGGGGAGATTTGCCAATTTTCATTCTCTGTAGAGTTTAAACTCTTGGAACTCTGCTGGGCCAAACTAGATTTGGGCCAAGTGTAAGACATCTCTAAGTGTGCTCTTCTGCTAGAAAATGTCGTCGAAGAGATCATCTTCCTTAGTGAACATCTTTATTTTAACAACCATAGTAAAATTCTTTATCACATGAAAGGGATCAAATTGTCTCCCTGGGAACTTAAACAATCGTAGACTCAACATGTTTTCTACTTACTTGAAAGCGTGACCTAGATCAAACAATGCAAAAGCCCCATAGACCATAGGGAATTTCGGCTAGATTGTCTTTTTCTTGTCCTTAAGTTCTCTGCTCATTCCTCCAACCCCACAGGTTTCGTAGGCTATTTCTCAGGCCATCAATTTGTCAGGAACATACAAGGGAAGTACATGAGGAGAAGCAGTGCTTCCGAATACTCTGATATAAGTGAAAAATTCTTCTCCCAACCATCTTCCCATAAGGAGAATATCAATTACAGCTTCAGGAAAAAATCTTGGGGCATCTGTATTATACAACATCTTGTGAATGGGTAGCATAACTCCATGGCAGATTTTATAAAAATATGGGGTGAACTTAGAATCCCATAGTTCCTTATGGTAGACTTGAATGGGTAAGGGATTCTGTACTGTCCATTTCCAACCCATGAGAGGAAATTTAGAAACAAAATAAATAGCATCCATGACATTGGAAACTAGAAAGAAGGGAGGATAAATCGTCTGAGAAGGAGTCCTTTTAGATCGATAATTCCAAATAGCAGAGGCTAAGTTATCAGACAATATTTGGGCCCAGTCCATTATAGTGGCATTGGTGGCTACATCCAGTAGGGGTAGCCACTCGGATGAAAATTTATTGATATCAGGTTTTCCTAATAGCCTACATAACGTTGCAGTAGCGAAAGATTACGGAGAAGAGAGGGAACCAGTGTTGTACATACCATATTTGTCCTTCTTTATCGACTCTTCCTTCACTGACCAACTTTTGGTGCATTCTGCCAAATCTTCGTTCTACTTGGCGAATTTCTCCACGAACTACTTGTTATAGCTAGCCTGTGGCTCTGGTAAATGATACATGTGTCTTAAATTTTGTGGAGTAAATGATCCTATGACCTCTTGGTTCTGCGACTTGAATTGCCTATCCATTATATTAGCATCGCCTATCACCCATTTGACCATATTTGTATAGGGAAGTATTTTCAGCCTTGCTGCGATATAGTGCAGGAATTAGCATGCAAGCTCTGTAAGTGAAGCTTCAAATGACTGACGTTCATCTGCCGTAGTTGTAACCTCCACGACTCTCGAGTTTTCTTCCTCCTACAAACTATACATGCCTTCCCAAGTAGATATTCCTGTTTCTCTGGTACAGGTGGTGTCCTTGAATAATGGAGTCATCTCTGTTTTTTCAGATACCGAAGCTTTTCCTTTCTTCCCCATCATGTTCTGCGCAATGCTCTATGTATTGTTCTACCTACCGCTCTTGTAAGTTCACAAGTAGAGAACTAAGACACAAGAAGAAAGATAATGAATGATGGTAAGTAATAAGGTGACGGGAAAGCTCTTAATATCAAAATCACATCAAATATATCACCTTACATGAAATAACCATTTCGTTCAGATCTAAATAATTTTTCATAAATAACCATCAATAAACCACTAAGTTGACATTAATGCCCATAACTCGGTATCAGATGACGAGAAATATTTTATCAAACTGTGAGCCCTTTTGATCTATGATAAAGCGATTTTGTGATTTGCTCTGCTATATCGCAGATCGCAATATTGCAGACTGCAATATCGCTAGTCCTTTTTTGTTAGCAATATTTTGCTTCATTATGCGACTGCGAGATGCGATTTGCGAGATGCTTTATCGCATTTCACAATATGAGGATGTTTTGTCTTAAGTGGCACTGCGATATGCGATGAATTTGTGTGGCTTGCAATCTTGCATCATCACGTTTTTGCAATTCTGACAGCTTCTTTATATATGATGTCTTCGGTTACCCTTTTGCGATGTGATGTTCATCATTAAGAGAATGATTTTATTTGAGATTTTTTATAACACTTAAGATTTTTTGTTTGCGGATGTTTTTCCTAAGTTTATGATAGTGTGTTTTATTAAAAGGGAATTCTAAGTGCTAGTTTTTTATTTTTTAGAAGGGGCCCCATTTGTTTAGTGTTATTACTAATACTAAATAAAAAGGGGGGTTGTTCCTAGCCACAACACGGAGTTACATTGCAACTTTTCTAGGGCGGCGTGCTTATCTTGCAGCTCGCATAACAACCTCTATTTCTTCTCTTCCTCTTCCCGTAGAATCCTTCATAACCCAGCAAGCTCTGCTTGAACACTCAAATTGTTGCACTTTAATTCTTTCAAGGTTTTCTCTGCGGTTTACAGCTGGAGATGTGATTGATGCTTCTCATCTTACTCTTCTCATAGGAGCTTCTTAGCTCAACATTCTCTTCTTGAAGCTCCTAGCCAATCTCCTCATTCACTTTTCACTAGAGCATTCTTAATTCAGCATTCTCCTCTTGAAGCCTTTGGTTAATTTCCCCATTCAAGGAAGGCAATGATTGAAAAGAACTGAAAGAGGTAGATGATATATCGCTCTCTGACCCTTGAGTCTCCTCTTCTTTCCACCTCTTAGATGCTGCATACATAATATCCACTATTTTTGACATACGTAGGAAAGCGTCATGCATGCCCTTGTCACGCTCCATGGTTGCACACTTAATCATTCACGTACAACTCTATCATTCATGCACCCTCTATCAGTAATTGTATCGTATCTCTCCCCCATGAGCCACAATACTTGCCATGTATCCTCTTTAAGATTCTAGTCCTCTAAAGCCTATCTCTGGTTAGCACAATCATGCAATTTTCATCACTTAAGCCCTGCTTTGATACCACTTGATCTAGGAATTTTTCACTTATAGATGCATTCGAATTGAAATGAGTTATAACACGTAAAAAACCATAAAAACATAAGCATCTAAAAATAATACAAGATACATCATCAAAGAAGATCATGCCACAAATATTTGATTACGGATTTCGTCCAATTTGGACTACATCTCCAAGCCCTGCTCAATAGTGGGGAGGCCTTCTTTTATTAAGTGGCATGAAAAGAGAGAAGTAGAATCAGATTTCTACATAACCATCCTTATACCTCCAATCTGAAATATAGCTAGAAAATGGAGAGTCGATCTCTAGAAACAAACAACACCCTTGACTTCCTCATGAAAAATAGTGCAAAAATGCCTATCCAAACACCCCATTTTGGATAATCGGACCTTTTGCAACCTTCTTAGAACCCCTTGAATTGCTGAGGAATGGTTTTGGCGACCTACTAGGAGCAGGTGTCATTATCATGCTTTGCAAACATGCAATGCTCTTTGCTCTCCCCCTTTCCTCTCACTCAAATGGTCCTTTAAATAAGCTGGTGGTGAAATCCCTCAAAACCTAGGTAGTTCTAACCATATGTTAAGTTTAGCAAAAAGTCTTTTTCCAATAGAGGTTCTCAGGCCCAAATAAGGCATGGCAAAAAACCTTTTCAAATAGGGAAAAATCTATTGAACAGTCAAAATAGACTTTTCGTTTGAAGCCTCAAAATGGCAGACAACACAAAGAATCGGTTGTTTCTCCAAACCCAGTGGCTTTAATAGAGAATCGGTGTTTTTCATATCAATGGACAGAACAAACCTAAACAACAACACTTTGTGATACACGGACCCGCCAGACTTATAAAATACGACATATAACATATCACATTCGGTAGTCCTGATCGCAATCACAATCGGCGGGAACCATCGGTGTACAAACCAACCCATGCTTCAGTTCTCTACGATATGGCAGACCCGCCAGGATTATAAAACACAACATATGAAATTTCACATCTGGCAGCCCATCGCAACTCGCAATCTGTGACTTCCATAAGTGGACAGACCCAATTCTATATAACATGGACCCATCGAGTTTATTGAATAAAATTTATAAATATTGCGTCCGGGCAGTCCTGTTGTAAATCAAAATCGGTGATTATAGCCGAACCACATCACAAACACAAACACTTTTATGTGATTGCGATATGTGATATGTATCACATTGCAACGAAGTCCTGTCAGGGCCAATCCAAAACCTCTCCCAATCTGTGATCACGATATGTGATATCACATCGCAACAGAGCCCGGTCAGGGCAGATTTAGAACCTCCTTCGATCTATGATTACGATATGCGATATCACATCGCAACAAAGTCCTGTCAGGGCCGATTTACCTTTCTATTCTTCCTGCGATATGCAATATCACAATCATAGACGGGAATGCTAGGGGCCAATTCTTCCTTAAGCACTCCTTTTTGCCAATAATTAATATGTGGGGCCCAATGGACCTGCCACGTGTCATGCCCTCATTCACTAAAGATTTTCCATGTCATCTTTTTCTTGCCACTTGAACAAGTCAAACTGAAATTTTGACTTGCTCTAACTTTGTCATCTAGACTCAGATTTGAGTGTCGTTCACACCGTTGGAATCAAGGCGACAAGCACTTCGATTTGATGTTGCGTTCATCTAGAATCTACCACTTTTAATTTTGAGTCTTTCTACCATGCCACTAGTACTTTACTAAAGGTCCACCTGGATCAATCCTCCTGGATCACTCCTCCTGGATCCTCCTGGATCCTTCTAGATCAATCACAATGTTACCATGATTATTGGCCATGGTTGATTATGATTGACCATGGTTTAGCATGGTTGATCTACATTTTGATACAATATTTGTCACATTGTGATGTTACACCATGGTTGATTTTCATATTGAGACAATCCTTTTCACAATGTCACGTTGGACAATTATTGACCACGGTTAACCATGATTGACCATTATTAGCCATGGTCGACCATGCTTGACCAATGTTTACAATGATTGATCATGATTAACCATGGTTGACCATGCTTGATTTTCATATTGAGAAAACAATATGATAAACCCAAAGATAAATATTATAAACCAAGGTATATAAACCCTATGATAAATACTATAAACTATAAAATAAACATATTTTCCCATGTTTGATGCAATCGATGTCGCAATATGATGTTGGACCATGGGTAACTATGATTATAAACCCAAGGGATTTATATTATAAACCCAAGGGACTAACAAATCCAAGGGATTAATACAAAAAATAAAAGAGATTATAAACCTAATGGAATAATATTAAACTTAAGGGATTAATATTATAAATCTAAGGTATAAAATCCATAAGATATATATTATGCAGCCTAAAATAAACATGGTTGACAATGGAAGTAATACTAAAACCCCAATGGATTATCAACCCAATAGAATAACATTATGCCCAAGGAATATGAACCCTTATATCAATAAACCCAAGGGATTGATATTATAAACCTAAGGGACTAATAAACCCAATGGATTAATATAAAAAACAAATGGATTATAAACCCAAGGGAATAATATTAAACCCAAGGGATTAATATCATAAACCTAAGGTATACAAACTCTAAGATAAATATTATAAACCCTAAAATAAACATGGTTGACTGTGGTTGATTTTTATATCGGCACAATCTTTGTCACAATGAAATGTTGGACCATGGTTACCCATGATGGATTTTCATATTGAGATAATACTTGCCACAATGCACGTTGGAGCATGGTTGACCATGGTTGGTTTCTAAATTGAGACAATCTCTGTCACAATGCAATATTGGACCATGGTTGACCATAGTTGTCACAATGTGACATTGGACAAAGCAACAACATTTGTCACAATGTGACCATGATTATTGACCAAGGGATCAATAATATAAACCGAGGAATTAATAATATAAACCCAAGGGGTTTTCTATATTTAAACACAACAAATAAAAAAACCCAAAGGATTAATATTATAAACCCAAGGGATTGTTACTGTTATATACCCAAGAGATTGTTAATATTATAGACCTAGGGGATCAATATTGCAAAACCCAATAATGAAACTCAAATATTAAAATCCAATAATAAAATCTCAATATTAATACCAAACACAGTCAACAAACCCAGCAAATGTGGATGACAAATTTCGCAATGTAATCGTGCAATGTTGGATTAGTTGCAATGCGATGTAACATTAAAGCCCAAATATTTAAACAAATGTCATAAAATATATAAGGGTCTTAATATTAACATGTTATAAAGCTAATCTTAAAACATAATATTAAAATCCTAATATTAAAATCCAATATTAAAATGCAACATTGATACCCCAATATTAAAACCAAACATAATCAACAACTATATTAAATGTGGTTCACTAGTTTTGTAATCTCACATTGTGACATTTGATAAATTGAAATTTAATGTAACAATAAAACCAAAATATAAAAACCCAATGTTAAAATCAAACATTAAAACCCCAATATTAAATCTGAATATTTAAAATGAACATAGTAAACAACTTTAGTAAGTTCTCATTGTGACGTTGGATAAATTGCAATGTAATTTAACATTAAAACTAAAATATTAAAACCAAGTTTATTGAACATCGACATGGTTTATATAAATATATTAAAATATAAATATGAAAACCCAACTTTAAAACTCAACATTATAAATGCAAGGGATTATTGATATTATAAACCCAAGGAATAAAAAAACAAAAATGATTAATATTATAAAGCTAAGGGATTATAAACCTAAGGGAATAATATTAAACCCAAAGATTAATATTATAATCTCAAGGAATTATAAATCTAAGGAAATGATATTAAACCCTAGGATTAACTTTATAAACCCTAGGATTAGAATTATAAATCCCATGGATTAATAATCCCTTGGGATAATTAATAATATAAACTCAACACATTAATAGACCCAAAGGATTATTGATATTATAGACCCAAGGAATCAAAACACCTAAAGTATTAATATTATAGAACCAAGTGAGTATAAATATTATAAACCAAAGGGATCAATATTACAAAACCCAATATTGAAACATAAATATTAAAACTCAATAAAAAGGCCTCAATATTAAAGCCAAACATAGTCAACAACCTTAGTAAATGTGGTTGACAATTTTTGCAATGTAACAATGCAATGTTGGATTAATTACAATGTAATGTAACATTAAAACCCAAATAATGAAACCAAGGTCGTCAAACACATAAGTGTCTTAATATTAACATATTAAAACCCTAACCTAAAAAATTAATATTGAAACCCTAATATTAAAATCAAATATTAAAACCCAAAAATCCTAATATTAAAACCAAACATAGTCAACAACAATAGTAAATGTGGTTCGCTAGTTTTTTAATGTCACACTGCAACATTGGATAAATTGTGATATATGTTGGCATTATGGTCATTGATGGCAAAGGAGTAGCACAAGACCAGCAAGGCAAGGAGCGACAACAAGGTATGCAAAAGCATGACAAAGGAGCAGCACAAGGAACAACAAGAAAAGGAGCAACAAGGTATACATGAGAAAGGGACAAAAGTGAAACTGATACATTGATGATTTAGTAGAACGTTGATGTTGGCATGTTGATGGCTTGATGCTTGGATAATGTTGCAGAGATTGCTTAATGAAGAATCCGTGGTGACACTAATTTTTTGGTAAGCTGAATTGTTGTGATGAAAAGGCAAGACTCCATGATAGGAAAGGCAAGGACCCATGACGGCAAAGGCAACACTCCATGAAAGCAAAGGCAAGATTCCATGAGAGCAAAACAAGACAAGACTTAAGGAGGTTGAGGCAATGGCATAAAGAAAAGATGAATTTAAACATATAGATGGTTGTGGATAGTGAATGTTGCATACATATGCTTGCATTGTTTTCATATGATGCGTGCATATTGTTTACATTAGAGAATGCTTGGATGTGTTGTGGTGGTAGAATGTTGTGCACCATGTTTATATTGAGCATCATTTTAGATGGCTAAAATAATATGTGGTGGAGCACTTATTTATTTTATAGTATTCAAAATATGATAATTTGGAAATGAATGAGTAGAAGGAAAAGAGTCAAGCCTATTCACTTCATATTCCTATGTGGAATACAAACAACCATCAAATTATCTTTATAAAATATGTAATTTTGGAGGGAAAGTAGTGGTTAGAGAGTGGGAGAATGAGTGAGAATTGATTAAGGTATTATGCATTAGTTACCTGGCACATATGAACCTAATGTGAAGCATATTTGAAGGGACTAAGAGGTAGAAATGAAGATGGAGATATGTAGAATTTATGACGACATAAACGAGCACATTGTTGTTCCTTGTTTGCATGAGAAGATTATGGTATCCTTTCAAGTAGTGGCTTGATAAACATCACGTTGGAGCCTGTTGAGGTAGGAGCCTCCTGTGGGTTGTAGCTTCCTTGCATGTTGCAGCTTGTAGAAAATTGAGGTAGCAGCCTCCTATAGGTTGGAGCATATAGAAAATTAGATGTAATAAGGAGTAGGAGCTTTCCTTTGCATCACAACAATAATAAAATCATGGTTTTCTCCCTTTATGGGTTTCCACATATATCTAGTGTCACTATGTGTTGTTATTATGTGTTCATGTGATGTTTTGGTTTGATTATTACTTGTTCTTCACATATTCAATATGATGGTCATTATTTGTTAAGCTGCTCATATAATGTTTCAATTAATGAGTTTAAAGAAAAGAATTCTAATGTCCATGAATATGCTAAACTAATTCACCCTCCTGCTGAGTTTAGTCAAGTTTTCATCACCGTAATGCAACATTAAAACCCAAATACAAAAACCCAATATTAAAACCCAACACTAAAATCCCAATATCAATAACGAATATTAAGTATTCGCTCGATACTTCAATTTAAATATTCAATATATTCAATTATTCAAATAAATATTTTAAAACAATTATTTATCATATTGACATAAATATTTATTTGAATTATATAAATATATTATATATTTATAAGAGATAAGTTTATATATTTAGTGATATATTTTTTTTTAAGTTAGGACTACATCTTCACCATTTCCAACTTCTTATCCCAATGAGTATGATATTATTAAAACTTGGGACATCGTTTCAAATTTCACTCAAATGCCAATTTAATGGTAGCTTGCAGTTAGCATTACGTACAAAATATTTAATGTTTTACTTCTTTAATGTAATCTTCACTTTGTTACTTATGCCACACAATATCCACCACATAGCTTTCTGCATGTGCTCTGCAGCGTTCGATACCTGTCACCACCTCTGCCTCTACGTCACTACCATTGCATTTTAATACTAACAACTTTACCTGTGAATGGTTTGATACATGAAACAAATTTTATTCATAGTCCTCTGTGCCCTACACTAGCTCCATAGCTACACTTCTCTTTTCTCACGTGAAACAAAGCTTCGTAGTAGGGGTTGCAAAACAAATCTTCTTAGTAGGGGTTTTTCCAGCTTTCAGAGGCCTTGTCTTCTTCAATTAAGCTCTTTAGCTTAGCCTCATCTTCTTCAATTAAGCTCTTTAGCTCAGGTATGGAAAGAACGTGCATCAATCGAAGTCTTGACACCTCAACTTTCTATGACTTCTACAATCCTTCATTACCAAATTGAATCCTACCACATCTTTTGTGCCTACTCCTCATTTAGCTTTGACTCCTGTACCACCAATAGTGACCACTCCGTCCTAATATATTTCCATTAGTAAATTGTAAATAAGTCTTCTTGCACCCATCAAATTCCCCTTTTCTTCATTCTAGGTATGCTCTATAGGTATGTTCTGCCTCCTCTTGTTATGGGGTTATAAACACATACCTGTAAGATCATTAATTCCCTGCATCTACCATTTCTTGGTTCACAAATTCTTTTACTGTGGATTCCAAGTCCAACTCATCTCTCATATGAAAAACCAAAACTCTTCTTAACTAAGTGTTTTCCACAAAAGGCCCCAAGGGTTAGCCCAATCGGTCAAGACGGGGCCTCGCCAGATGGGAGGTCACAGGTCAATTCTCGAAAGCTCTTGGGGTTAGGTCTGACAGTAGGTCAAGGGGCGTCAAGCCCAGATTTTTCTAGTGGATGTAGCCCCACATGTTGACCGAAGGTGTCCGTGAACCACGCACACAAAAAAGGAAAAAGTGTTTTCCACAAATATGAAATCAATATAATACATTCGTACGAGCTAATATTTCACAAAAGCCTGAAATCTAGTTCGTTAGAAGCCTGAGTATGCGGAAACCATGGAACAATGAAGGTGGCAATTTTAGTTGAATATCAGAGTGGTTTTCAGGTGTACCAACAACAAAACTAGAAGCATACCAAGAAGCAGAGGGAGTTGCAAAGCCCAGATTCTATAGATCTCTAAGCAATGATAGCTTCATATCCATACCTGGATTATCGAGTGATGTAATGCAACCTGCTGAGAGCCGACCTTCACTATGTAACATGCTTTACGATAAGCCTTATGCCTCACTAAAGGCCCTTGAGTAAAGACAAGTAGGCATACCCAATGCTTCTTTTCATCTTTCGTGCAAGCCAAAGTACATCATTCATGTGAGCCCCTACTCATTGGAACCCACATTCCACACTACCTATACACTTCAAATCTCAACTTAAAACACCTATACATTGGGCATGAAAAATCGTTAATAGTAGAAAGATGATAAAATACCCCACTAGGATAACTTGGAGCTCCTAAAAGCACGGGAGCACAATTATTCTTATCGAGCGAGCCACCATTTCCGATAATCTAATCTTGGTAATCATCTGTATAAGTTCATGAAAAAAAAGAGTTGTACATGTTCAACCCATGGATGAAAAAAACATCCTAATAGGCTTGACCCAAGGAGGGCGGAGGGCACAACCATATCACAAATTTTTGAGACTGATTTTGACACTGAATTAATTACATAATTAGATTGTAGCAAACATACCTTATGTGTAGGGAAAATAATGTACGGTGACCCTCCAGCCAAGCCTTATTTGTAGAGGTTTTCAATAATATCCAATTATGACTCTAGCGTTCTGCCTAAATAAAATATTGGCAACAATGACGTGGGCAACAAAATTCCAGGCTGGGTCTCCCATGTCAATGGGATTTCTGAGAAGTGGGAAGTCGTCCCAAGAGGTTGTGGCGCAGTGGGGATAAGATTGAATGGAGCAGCAAAGGGCCTAATGGGTAGTCAAAAACAGGGGAACCAGGAGGTGTATTGAATGCAAAGAAGTGGTGCTAGTAATAGCCTCTATAGATCTGTAAATCCATTACGGATCTGATACGAGCTTTCTACAAAATTTTTCCCATCTCAGGTTGATAATAGTAACAATGATTTCTCATCTTAGGCTGATAATAATAATATTGATTATGAAGGATGGAGGTAATGTTATTGCAATTGAAGGATGAAGATATGTTATTGTAGTTGATGAAGACCGATCATGGATGTGTTGGTCAAGCTTGCCCCATAATTGGATAGAGGATGAAATAAACAAGTGGGATGTATGAAACTAGTGTGTGGCACATAAGTTGTTTTTCTTAATTAGTTATTTCAAATTAGTGTGCCATTTTAAACTAATATGTTATTTATTTTACTTATTCATTTCACTAATGTAACAAATGCCACATAAATGATAATTAAATTTAGAAATTAAAAAAAAAAATAAATAAATAAATAAATAAATAAGAGTCACACAAGAATTGCATGGAGGCCAGGTGTCTCAGTGCTCATATTTGAGGAGAAGTGACATCGTAAATCTTGTTTTAACCCATACATTTGTACCAATTATGTAATTATGCAATGCATGTATGTAATATTTATGTAATTATGGAATTTTAATTGTTTTCGTGGTTGGAATTGGAAAGACATGCATTGTGTTATACGTTCCCAGTTTGTGCTCAATTTGTTAAATTGTATATAGCCCAAATAAATATCTAGGAAGCTAGGCTAAATTTGATCGTTGCATCTGGATCCAAATTTCTTATTCTTTTCTTTCATGAGATAAGAAGACATAGAAATTTTATCCATTTCCAACTCAACTACACCCCCCATATATTCTTCGCTCCTCATCCAGTCACGCCTCAAAACAACAAACCTCTATCCAGCATGCGAGATAAGCTCACTCGCCACCAACCCTATTTAGTGAGAAGGCACTAAGAGAAAAGCATGCTCAAAATATTGTAACCCAATGTTCAATGAGTTACTCTTATTATGGATATTTATGATTGATAATTTATGGCTAACTGTTGACCAAAGAATCAAATCTTTATCAAAGTCTTGCTGCACTGCTTTGTAATTATGGAATATCTTGAGGAGCAGAGTTTTTCAATGCCATCCATGTCAAAAACACCTACTTTGGACAGGGTGGAGGATTTTATTTCCTTGTCCTACTATACATGACACTTGAATTGGTTGTTGTCTTTAACATTTTCCCAGTCACACTCAAAAAACTAATTGGTAATCGAGTTACCTAAGTATCAACAACAATTGCAGTGCAGGTAGACCTGAGTGCCATTTCTGTTCCCGGTGGTGGGGTTCATTCCTATGAGAGGGGCTCCTTTGATTTGTATAGAGAGAATTTTCCAAGGCCTTAATGTAATTGGTTTATATTTTTCATTTTGGGAGGGTCCGAATTTTTGTGTGCGTGCTGGGAAATGGACTCATCAAATGGAATTCCATTAAAAGGGCTATGAATGCTAAGCTCCTTTTTTTGGCAAAAAGAAAAAACCAGGAAAATGAAAAACTAACATACTTTTTACTAGCCAAAAATATGTCTACATTATCATAAATAACATTGTTATGCTCCATACACTCAAAATATATACCCAGAATGAAGTTTTGAGAGCCCTCCAAAAATATATATTTCAGAGATAAAAATGAAATTAAAAATATTTGTTTAAAATTAAAAAGAAGAGCTGGCAAGCAAATTTAAAATTATATCTTTTTTATTTTTTAAATGATTTGTGAATAATCCAAAGTCTCCCTATATATTCTATGATCAAAATTGCCAATATATATCATACTAAGATTTTTTTGTCTGTTTGATAGAATGTTAGGAGAATTTTAATGCCATGCAATGTAAAAGGAATTTTAAGTACAATATGCACACCTTGACAGGGGAAAAGACACACATTCCAAAGAGCTTCGTAGGCGCAATGCCTTCTGAACCTAAGATGGTTTTGTCAGTTCGATAGAAAGTTAGTGCAATTTTAATGCAATGACATGTAAAGGGAATTTGAAGTACAATATGTAGGTTAATAACGGATTAGGTGGTCCGAATAGAGGCACAAGAGAAAAGATTCCACATTGACATATCACAAGGTTTTATACTTCATAAATTGATAGAGCACCTTAGGAAATTCTTGGAGGTGCCCAACATACGTCCAAGGTATGGTTTGTTGCCTTGAAACATTGTGTTTTTTGTTGCATTGTTTCCAAGTGATGTCTTGTGTGTTTCATAGCTTCAATCTGACAGACATCTTTCATTATGCAATGGCTTTTTAATTGACAAACACAAGTTCCTCGATGTTATTTTATTATTTATTTATTTATTAGTGTTGTCTATTTTATATATTTGGTTGAATACTAGGGAAATGCACAACTTTCCACGTATGGATATATCAAGTCAATAAGGCAAAATGTAGCATTCTTCTCCAATCTACTAGGAGCCACATCATTTCCATAAGTTTTTTAAGATTTTAAGTCATTAAATCTCAAGGTTTTGTGCTTATTGGGCACCCACAATGTCACCATCCTAGAAAATATGAATACAATTTCCAGCTGCCTTTTGGATGGGTGATGTTTTAAAATGTAATGTTTTCAGGTTAATTTGTTAATATGAAGGTATAAATGGTTTTTCTTTTATGTTATTCAAAGCTAAAAAATATTTAAACCACAAAATTTTCTGGTTCCTTTAGAAAACTAAGGTTCTGTAGTGTGAGTATAGAATTGAGCTGGGTTTTCCATGTGACAAAATCTGAATAGTTCCCATTGTTTGAGAAAGAAAAATCTCAAAGCACATAAATCATCCACTAGTGATGTATGTGTAATTTTTTTTTCCAAACTCCTTTTTGTAGAGTATTTTTAAAATTTTAAATATTTCTTACAATAACCTAATAAAATTGTGCTTTCAATGCATGCTTCTAACACATAATATATACCTGTCACACAAATTAATTTTAGTAAATGATGATCAACTCAGATTTCCTTGTCAATTTTTTTATGTCTGGTCAATTTTTCTTATCTCCTGTTAAATTGGCAGGGAATACCATTGCTTGCAATCCTTGTTTAATTTTGGTGTAATAATAAGTATTGACAATTTTTTTAAGGAATGTCACACATTCATAGAAACATGAGTGTGTTTCTTTTTTTGTTAAGTTTAATTTTTGTTGAACTTTTATGTTGGGATTACGGTGTGACCACGAAATGCACATATGCTATTTTTATAAAAGTGTGCACATGCTATTTAAACATGTAAATGTTTTAAAAATTAATGTGTGCACATTTCCTGTTTCATGTAAAAAAAAGTAAAAATAAATAAATAAACAAGCTCATGAGGTCTCATTGTCCCCCATCACCCTGCCCCCTTCAAAATTGCGATTTTACCATTGAATGAAAGCATTCCAACCCAAAGTGAACACATATGCACTCTTGGTTGTTGGGTGGAGGTAAGTATCAATTTTTTTTAATCAAATGAAAAATGTAACATTTAAAAGATTTTTTTTTTAATTTCATTTTTGTTAAACACGATTATCATGGATGAAAACCCCAAACCAAATCAATAAACCAACCTCATAGAAGATCCACAAGAAAATATTTACCTAGAGAAAAATCGAAACCTAGAAATATAGATTACAAGTGATTTAAATGAATTAAAAATGTTGATTAAAGAGATTAGGTACACAAGGGAAACACCATGGCTCTCATTAGCCATATCCCTTGACAACAATATTGCCTCCGTTAATCATGCTCATTGTTAATGGCATGCAGGAAATCAATAGTAGGGAGTGGGAGAACCTGTGAGAAGTGACAACTACGAAAGAAGTAGAGTTGGATATGTGTGTGGAATAAAGAATATGTGCAAGAGGGAGTATGTGTGGAAGAATATGTATGTGGAGGAAATGCATGTGTGGACCAAGAAACACAAATAATGTTCCTCACAAATGATATTGGCTAAGTATAAAAACACTAAAGAGAACAATTTTGAGGGTCAACATGCACAAGGTGGGGCCACAAGGAAATATTTAATATATAATCATGTTGGGAGATTAAAATTGAAATAATGAGTGGAAAACAGAATTATCAAAAATCTTAAAATAAAAGAAAGAAGGATCAAAGTATTTAAACAATGCCATTTTCTAAACTATAAAATTAAACAATAGAGTTGTAGTGTTAGCCAACATGTGGCCTTGCATGTCTTAGAAACTTTGACTCGCTGAGAGGGGGGTTAATCAATTTAGTAAATTCATGGACATCAAATTTATGTTTATTTTTCCTTTAAATATTTATTTGAACTTATTAACTAACATGAAATACATTATATGAACAAAAAATTAAATGTATAACCTACACTTAACATGAATCACAACATAAAAATTGGCACAAAAAATGAGCACACGTGTACACCAGATATAAGTGGAAACCCATAAATGGAGAAAACCATACATTTGTTGTTGTTGTGATGCAAGAGAAAGCTCCTACTTCCTCTATTACATTGGCTTTTAAAAGCTACAATTGCTCATCTATTTTTAAATCCCAAGCGAATCAAAAAAGGGAAAAACGTGAAAAACGTGATTTAATAATGACTAGCCTAATTCAATATCGCAATCATACAAATCCAAAATAAATTAAGAAATACTATTCAAGGAGATTGTCCTCGCATAAGGATTTGAGAGACTTTGATGGACTTCGTCCTAATATAAAACTTCAAAATTTCACCAAATGAACCCTAAATTTCAATGTGAATGATAAATAAATAAAGTAAACTACAATTTAAAATGTAGTAGAATTTGGCAAGACAATAAAAAATGTGCAATCCGAATGTGATGGTGCACGTGGTTATGGATACTCGTATATTTCAACTATTAGAAAATAGTATCTAAAATATTAGTCAAGCCAAAATATGTGAGAAGTTCTCAACGTTATTAAAAGATAATGTCACATGGACAATGTCTAAATTTGAATGTCACATGGATAATGCCTCAATATGAGGGTCCAAGTCAATGGAACATTCTTTAAGGTTAGAAAATCGTTATGTAGTTTATTATGTGTTGACTTTTTGTAGGGATATGTTATTAGTCCTTGTAGTGTAAGGACTATATTGAGTGATGGGTGTTTGCTAAATATTAAATTGTTTTGACTAATTATTATATTTATTGAATGTTTTAGTAGAAATTTTTTATCAATCAAATTTGTATGCAAAGCTTTTATTTGGACTTTTTGTTGTAGGAAAAAAATATGATTTTATTAAAATTTAGGAAATTTCTCTCAAATGCCAATTTAATGCTAGCTTGTAGTTAGCATTATTTAGGAAACATGTAATGTTTTACTTTTTTTAGTGTAATCTTTACTTTGTTACTTATGCCACACCACATCCATGACATGGCTTTATGCATGTGCTTTATAGCGCTTGACAACTATTACCAACTTTGTCTCTACATCACTACCATTGTCTTATGATACTAACAACTATTACTTGTGAATGGTTCGAGACATGAAACAAATCGTATTCAAAGTCCTCTGCGCCATTCCCTAGGTCCATAACTGCGCTTCTCTTTGTGATTCTCTTTTCTCACGCAGAACAAATCTTAGTAGCAGGGGTTTCGACAACTTTTAAAAGCCTCGTCTTCTTCAATTAAGCTCTTTAGCTCACGTATAGAAAGAACATGCATCAATCAATGTATCATTGCCTAAGATTTATATGACTGTCTATAATCCTTCATTACCACACTGAATCCCACCACACATTTTGTACCTGCTCCTCATTTAGCATTGATGCTTGTACCATCGATAGCGACCACTCTGTCCTAATATCTCTCCATTAGTAAATTGTATGTAAGTCTTCTTGCAGCCATCCAATCCTTCTTTTCTTCATTACCAGTATGCTCTATCAGTCTATCCCGACTCCTCTAGTTATGGGGTTTCGAACATATACTTGTAAGATTGTTAATTTCCTGCATCTTCCCTTGCTTGGTCCACAAATTCCTTAACGTAAATATGGATTCCTAGTCCAACTCATGTCTCCTATGAAAAAAAACAAAACTCTTCTTGACTAAGTGTTTCGCACAAATATGGAATTAGTAGAATACATTTGTAGGAGCTAAGATGATGTCATCGAAGCCTAAGTACGTGGTTTCGCAGAAGCTTGATTATGCGGAAATCATGGAACAATGAAGGTGTCAATTTTAGTAGAATATCAGGGTGGTTGTTGAGTGCACCAATAACAAATCTAGAAGCGAACTGAGAAGAATAGGGAGTTGCAGAGCCCCGATTCTATAGATCTATACGCAACATGAGCTTCATACCCATAACAGGGTTACTCAGTGATGTAATGGAACATATTGAGAGCCAACCTTCACTATGGAACATGCTTCACGATAAGCCCTATGCCCTGCTAAAGGCCCTTCAGTAAAGACAGATAGGCAGACCCAATGCTTCTCGTCATCTTTCATGCGAGCCAAAGTAATTCATGCATTATATATGTGCATGAACTCATAGATGGATTCATTATTGGAGGGAGAAGCATGAAGCCATATTTTGACTTTTCTCCAACAACCATTCAACCACTACACAAATATTGGCCATAGAAATGGACTCTGTAATTTCATTGGTTGGTGGAGCATGTTATACCCATTGGAACCCCTACTCCACATTACCTATACACTTCTAAGCTCTACTCAGAACACCTATACTTTAGGAATGAGCTCCAATACATGCATGAATAATATCTAATACTAAAAACATGGTAGAATGCCCCACTGGGTTAACTTGGAGCTCTTAAAAGCATGGGAACACACTTCTTCTTATCGAGTAAGCTGCCATTTCCGATAATCTAATCTTGGAAATAATCTATATAAGTTCATGAAAACAAAAAGAGGTGTATATGTTCAGGCCCCGAATGACAAAAACATCCTAATAAGCTTGGCCCCAGGAGGGCGAAGGGCACAATTGTATCACAATATTTTGGGATTTTTTTTGAAGTTGAAGTAACTACATAATTAGATTGCAACACACATACCTTATGTGTAGGGAAAATAATGTATGGACACCCTCCAAACAAGCCTACTTTGTCAAGGTTTTCAATAATATCCAATTATGGCTCTAGCATTCTATTTGAATAAACTATTGGCAATGATGGTGCGGGAAAACAAATTCCAGACTGGGTTTCCCATGTGAATGGGATTTCTAAGAAGTGTGTAGTCCCCCTAGGAGGTTGTGGCGCAGTGGAAATGGGATTGAATGGAGGAGTAGAGGGCCTAATGGGGTAGTCAAATATAGGGGAACCATGAGGTTTATTGAATGAAACGAAGTGGTGCTAGTACTAGCCTCTATAGATTCATTGATCCATTGAGGATATGATATGGGTTTTCTAAAAAACTTTTCCCATATGAGGTTGATAATAGTAACAATGATCTCCCATCTGAGGTTGATAATAATAACATTGATGATGAAAGATCAAGGTAATGTTATTGCAGTTGATGATGACCGATCATGGATGTGGTGGTCGAGCTTCCCCCATACCTGGATAGAGGATGAAATAGACTAGTGGAATGTACGTAACTAGTGTGTGGCACATAGTATTTTTTTATTTTCTAAATTAGTTATTTTAATTTAGTGTATTTTTTAAAATTAATGTGTTATTTATTTTATCTATTCATTTCACTAAGGTAACGAATGCACACATGATAATCAATTTAGAAAAATCAATAAATAAAATTATAAGAAATAAATAAATAAAATAACAGGCACGCAAGGATTGCATGCAGTCCTAGGTGTCTTAGTGCTCATATTTGAAGGAGAAATGACATCGTAAATCTTGTTGTAACCAATACATTTGTGACATTTATGTAATTTATGCAGTGCATGTGTGTAACAGTTACATAATTTGCAATTTCTAATTTGTTGTGACAGTTGGATTTGGAAAGATATGCATTTGTGCTATATGTTCTCAGTTTGGTGCTCAGTTTTTTCAAAATGTATATGACCCAAATAATATATCTAGGAAGCTAGGAGAAACTTGATCATTGCCTATGGATCCAAATTTCTTCTTATTTTCTTTTATGAGATAAGAAGACATAGAAACTCTATCCATTTCCAACTCAACTACACCCCCCATATATTCTTCCCTCCTCATACGGTCACACCTCGAAACAACAAACCTCTAGCTAGCACACAAGATAAACTCACCAGCTGCCAACCCTATTTCGTGAGAAGGTACCAAGAGAAAATCCTACTCAAAATATTCTAACCCAACATTGAATGACTTAGTATTATTGTGGAGATTTATGATTGACAAATTATGGGAAATTGTTAACCAGAGAATTAGATATTTCTCAAAGTGTTGTTGCATTGATTTGTAATTATGGACTCTATTGAGGAGTAGAGTTTTTTTAGCTCCACCCATGCCGAAAACACCTACTTTGGATAGGGTGGAGGATTCTATTTCCTTGTCATCCATTACCAAAATTTCAAATCTTTTGCATAACTCATCTTGTCCTACTATACACGACCCTTGAATTGCCTGTTGTCTGTAACTTTTCCCAGTCATAATCTCAAATAAGCAAAGTGGTAATTGAGTTGGATACCTAAGTATCAACAACAATTATAGTGTAGGTAGATCAGAGTGCCACTTATGTTCCTGGTGGTGGGGTTTATTCCTAAGAGAGGGGCTCCTTTGATTTGTACCGAGATAATATTCCAAGGCCTTAATATAATTGGTTCATATTTTTCATTTGGGAAGGTTACCATTTCTATGTGCATGTTGAGAAATGGGCTCATCAAATGGAACTCCATTCAAAGGGACGTGAATGTTATGCTCTTTTTTTCTCCAAAAAGAAAAAACCAAGAAAAAGGAAAAACCAACATACTTTTTACTATTAAAAAATATGTTTACATTATCATAAATAACATTGTTATGCTCCATACACTCAAAATATACAACGAGTATTTTATGATGTTTGTTTATGTTTGTTTATATCCTTAAGGTGGGACAAGGGTCTTTTAGGTCAATTAGAGGATCTTATAATAGGGCGGTTGTTGGGGGATTTATTGTATATTGCATAACAAGGTAAAATTGATGCTTATTCCAATCCTATAAACTCTTTCTTATATTGTCTTGTGGTTGCATACCATTGCATTTGATTTACCTTACATTCTTTTCTTATTCTATAACTCCTAAGAGGAAGTTGTGATAATGGTTTGATTATTAGAATAGATTAATGTCAACAATTTGTATTTAACTAGCTTGTGTTTCTTCTATATATTTGGTTCAACTTGTATCTGAGTTTTGTTTTATTATTATTCGATAAGATCATAAAAGTGTGGCTTATTTAGTGTGGTATATGCTCAGAGTCCAATAAGGTGGTCTAGATTCCTCATTTCGCTGATGGCTTGAGCTAAATTTTGTTTACCTCTTTACCATCTATACAATCACAAATAACCACCACCTTCTTCCCTTGTTCACGCTAGTTCCTACCTTACTAAGTCTTCAACCCTTTTCTCATGTAAATAATCACAAATATTACCTCTCTCGGTCATTCACATATCCTTCTAGATTGTGCCTTCCCAACTATTAAACCCTTTCGAATGTAGAAAATATCAAATAATCACCACCTTTTCCTCCTATGCACATTTCAGTTTTCCTCATGGCCTTTTATTTCCATGTCAGTGAGACCCACAAGCTTCCTTCTATGCAGGGTTTATGTTATCAAGATCATGGACTTTGCTTTATACTTGGATAGCTAGTCAATGCAATAAATAATGATAAGCATTGTCATACCTTTAGACTGGACCTATATTTTTTTGTGGTCGTTGGATCAACCATCACAATAAGTTTCTTTTTGTCTATTCTTATGGATTTGTGTCTTGAATATCATTCGAATAAGCACTAACAATATTACATTTTGAATAGAATTTTTGGTTTACAATTTTAGAAAATTAGCATGTAAAGATGAATGGTTTAACCTAGAAATGGAATTTGGTTACTCCATGACCCCGAGCCAGAGTGTAGGCTAGACCCTTTTCATTTTATACAGGATTTGTCACCTTTTTTTTGGATTTTGGGTAAGTTTTATCCATACTCACAGAATGTAGCATCCGTAGAACATAATTAGAAAAATGTTACATATCATTTTTATCTCCAGATTTTTGAAGTTTTGAGCGCCCTCCCAAAAATATATATTTTAGAGATAAAAATGAAATAAAAATTCCTTGTTTTAAATTAAAAAGTAGAGGTGGAAATAAAATTTTAAATTATATCTATTTTATTTTTTAAATTAATTGTGAATAATCAAAGGTCTCCTATATATTCTATATTTTCTTTACTTTTTCCTATATAAATTGATAACATTTAAATAAAAAGGTTTTTTAATAAAAAAAGGAGGGTTGTGATGCAGCAAGTGCCTAACACCAAATTTACATATCCCATTAGAAAGGTAGCATGCCCCAAAAGTTTGGGTATTTTGATATGATACAAAGGTGCTCACTGCAGAGTTTCCAATAGAACCTATTAAGCCATCGGCATGTGGCCTTCGCACAGATATGCAAAGGTGCTCACTGTAACGTTTCCAACATAACCTATTAAGCCATCGACATGTGGCCTTGGCACAGGTATACAAAGTTGCTCACTATAGCGTTTCCAGCAAAACCTGTTAAGCCATTGACATGTGGCTAAAGCTCGTTAAAAATCCAATATTTGTAGACAAATATTGATAGCTTATTCTTGCTATTCGCATAGATATATAGAAGCATGGAAATAAGGACAATCAAAATCAAAGAGGCTCATTAATAAGAGTTTCACAGGAGCCTTGTTGTTCCCTAATTGTTGTAGTAATGGATGTGTTGTCAGGATTATGCTCCGGTTCTCCGATACGAGAGGTTTACGAAGAACCAGAGCATAATTCTTATGTGCCAATGCATTATATATCCTAGATAGTGAGAAGGATTCTTACGTGCCAGCATCGGCGTGAGCCATTAAATGATTTAGCCAAACCTTGAGCTGTCTCATTATTAATTTGATTGCCTAATAAGGAAATTGAATCAATTGCTTCTACTTGTTAGGTAAGCTATTAACTCACTACCATTAGTGGGGAAGCTAAGACCACATCACTATTGAAGGATGTTCTTTCACTTCGGGAATCTACCTCTGGTTGGTAATAAAACAAGAGATACTAACACACAGTGACTTGCACTACGACCTAGGTGGACTAGTGGCTGCTATTGATTCATTTTCCATCATTATTGCTTTATCTGCCATAATTTTGAAAACAAAAATATTGCCAAAATTCGTGACTTATATATTGCTTCTTCGCTATGCTTAGGGGACACACAAGGATATGGACAAAAACCTTACCCTTCTTAAATTATGAATTGTGCATGAAATATGATAACATTGTTTCTTAAAGCTAACATAGTTTCTTAAATTTCGAGAAGATGACACATGTTGGTTCATTGCAATTGACGAAAGTAAGAAAACACGATATCTCTTACATTGCATGGTCACCACTTGTGGCTTCTCCTTCCCTTACCGTTAGCATTCAAAGATATACTTTCAGCGTGTGCTTATATAATTTTATGAATACAAAATCAAGGATTAAAATACCATGTTCTGTTAGGTGAAAGGTCAGGGCAAAGGAAAAAGCCTCAACAACTCCCCTTGGTTTGATTCTAGTGCCCCTTGGTTCGATTCCTACAGACGGCGGACTTGCTGCTAAATCCAGATGATTCCTACAATGGCTTCCAGTTTGTCACCCCTTTTCTAAATAATAAGGTACTCTTTAGTTTTTTGAGCTAGAGTCGAGGATATCGATCATGTTTTCTTCCCATGCTTGCTGCATGGACCAAGAGGGAACAAAAATAGAATAGTTACTTTCTCATGTTAAGATATGTTGCGTAGAGTACGTACTATCTAATGGAGATGGATGTTGATCCTATCACATATTTGTAGTGGTGTAAGAGCGAGTGTTTTAAGAATAAGCTTTGTGTTGAAATTGTTTATGATGTGAAAGCAGTTTTAACAGGACTGCTATTTCTTTCATTCAGGTGGAGGGAGAACCTTCCATTGGTGAGACGGACCAGGATTTTATATGTGCCACTCTAGACTGGTGGCCACCAGAGAAATGTGATTATCGGACATGCAGTTGGCAGTACGCATCCCTACTAAATTTAGTAAATGCTCTATCCTTCACCTTCAAGTTATTTTCCCGAGAACTTTTGTTCATGGTTATCCTCTGCCTCTGCAACTGGATGACAGGAAATCAGTGGGAATATCAAAGTGAGGTAAGTGAGTGACTCCTTGTGTTAGTAGTAAGAGCAATGAGGAGAGAAATGATTTAGGATTTGAAATAGATGGAATCATTTTCAGGTTGCAATTGCAGACGTTGGAAAGGGGCATTCTGTAGTTGAAATGAATTTGTCGAAGTTTAAAAGTGGGTGATGCTCGGGAAGTAAACAACTGGGAAATAAACAACCCTAGTTTGTTGAACTACAGAAGGAAAGGAAAGGGCTACTCAAAAGTATTGTCTTCAGTAGTATGAAGTAAATTTTCACTTTATTTGAATGGAAAATTGGTTATAATTTCTATCAATTCTTTGTCAGGTTCTTGAAAACCCACCGCTGGCAACCACTGTCAAAGGTTAGGATAATGTATTAGTATTTGTTTTAATTGTGAACTATATCATCGCTTGGTTCATATGAATTTGAGTATGATCATGCCTTAATTGCAACTTTCCATTCATTGAATTTAAGATCATGAGTGCCTTCCCATGTCAATATGGGATGTCTTGAATGCCTTTTTCAATTAAATAGGGTATGTTGTGAGCTAACATCCGAACCATGGTTACCCTCAATGAAAGAGAACTTTCGAGTTCACATCATATCAACACTATTTTTTTCCTTGATGTGTTGGGTACTAGCATAGATTTAACCATAGAAAACATGGTATGTTTTGAGTCCACATCTAAATAACCATAGAAAACAGGGTATGTTTTGATTCATATCTGAATATTTAGCTTCACTACATGCTTGGTTGCTAGCTTCACTGCATGCTTAGTTGCTATTTTGTTTCCTTGATGTGTTAGGTGCTACGATATATTTAACCATAGAAAAATGGTTATATTTTAAACCATTTTAACAACTGCAAGGTCATTCTTTCTTTTGTTGGATGTGTTAGTCACCAGCATAGATTTAAGCATAGAAAATAGGGTACATTTTTTTTTCACATTTGAGCTATCTACAATGCATGGTTATTCTTGTTTTTGTTAGATGCATTAAGCATTAGCGTCTAGATATAGCCTAGAAAGCACTGAGGACCCTAAGTCTATTAACCACTGAGGGGAAACAAATGAAAATTTCAATTTAGTTTTAACTTTGTCATATTAAAAATTAAAATTGAAAACATACCTCTGAATCAAGACTAGTCTGCATATTCTCGTACATTCTTACCTCATAGTTTCTTATATTTCTTATGGTTTTTACTCTTCATATTGTATGAAATACAATATATAAAGTACATGCATGTTATATATAAAGTGTTAGGTACCTATACTAATTGTGTAACCCCTTATTGTTATTAGTGAAACCCCCTTATTATATTTTTGTGCCCATGTAGTCCCCGTATTATTATTATTGTTCCCTAGAGAAGCCCACTATTGTTATTGTTGTGCCCTTACATTATTATTGTTATGTAGACTCTAATTATATTATGACCCCTTAAACTTCTATATATAGAAAGGAGGTCTTGTCATTTGTATCATCCAAGAATTGTTCATTTATGTAATGTAAAGGAGGTTTCCCCCTCAAAGAGGCTGATTTCTAAGTTGTTGATCTATCTTTTCTATCTTTTTGTAAGCTAGTTTCATAACATTTGGTATTAGACGTTTGGATTCTAGGGTTTCACTGCTCCAAACTGATCATCGTGGAATTGTCGATATAATGTTTTTTCTACAAAGTTTCAGAAGCTAAAAACAAAACCCATTTGAGATGAAATCGTTCTGAACCTCGGGTCCGAATTTTAGATCTTGTCTCACTATATTTTCAGAGATATGATCTAAGGAGGTTAGAGTTTTTGCAAGCTCCATAATTCCATCTCAAATAAGTCATTGTGGAATTTTTGCTATAATTTTTTTCTATGAAGGTTCAAACTCTACAATTAAAACTCATTCAAAATCGTTGTGAAGCTTGGACCTGAATTTCATATCTTGTATATCTATAGTTTCAGAGATACAGTCCAAGAAATTTAGGTTTTCTATAGGCTCCTGAATTACAGCCCAAATAGGTGACCTAGGGAAAATTGTCATAACCTTCTCTCTGAGCACCAAATTGAAATTTTGTAAAAATACATAGGAAGAGGTTGGACTGTACTTTTATCTGTGTTTTATTCAGGTCCAAAGGGTGAAACATTAACACGTGGAACTTCATACAAGTTCTCTCCACTGAAAAAGTATATAAGCAGGTCATCTTGGGAGATTGGGCATAATTCTTTCTTAGAGAATCCAATTTCGATCAGACTGGTGGCATTAGAAAGAGGGTGTAGAGGGATACTGCAGATCACAATTTCATACCTTGGAGATTTGAAATTTCATAGATGCAATAGAGTCAAGATCGAGCTACTAAAAGCAATAAAAAGAATGACTCGAATCAAGAAAATAGAAAAAGTTAGTAAGCAAAATTGGATGGAAGATTTGAAGAATGTGATCGAAGCTAATATAAATAGTTTTATGTGTGTCATGGAAGCTAATATCAATGGTAGTGAAGAATATTTGAAGAAAGGCATGAAATATTTGAAGAAATACATGGAAGGTTTGAAGGAAGGTGGGACAAAGCTGCTACAAGAAAGGCCTCCTAATGACGAAAAGGTAGTAGAGGAGACTCATCATGAGAAAAAAATAAATGTTAATCATGATTTCATATAATCAAACATTGGATTGAAGACCCACCATATTCCAAAGATTGATATGAGGAATTTTGATGGCAAGGATCCCATAACATGGATACTACAGATGGAGAAATATTTTGATCTACATGATGTGCAACTATTACAAAAGGTACGTATTGCATCTTTATATTTAGAACATAATCAATTTTTATTGTATAAAGAGATTTTTTCTCTTAAATCACTTGTCACCTGGTCAATTTTCATGGAGGAAATGATATCACATTATGAGGATACAAAGAGCAACGCCTTCTTTAGCCAATTGATAAATCTCAAACAAAAGGGTTCAATGGCAGAGCACATTGAGGACTTCCAAAAATTGAATATAAGGTTAAATGATATTCCAAAGAAGTATAGGATTAATGTCTTCATAGGGACTTTAAAGGATAAAATTCAACATGAGGTTTGCCTTTGGGAACCTAATTCATTGGAGAAGGCATACATGTTGGCAAGAAAAATTGAAAGCAAAATTATGGCAAGAAGCAAGCCTACCACTCATAACTATAAATATGGAAGTGTTATTGTTCCTAGCCTTTCACCACCTACAAAGTTAAGACCACAACAATTGGAAGAAAAAAGAGCAAAATGGCTTTGTTACAATTGTGATAGAAAGTACACTAAAGGTCATAAGTGTGCTGAGAATAAATTAATTTACATAGATGGGGAAGAGGATCAAGAAAAGGAACAAGAAATGTCAAAAGAAGAGGATATACACCAGGAACCAATCCTGGAGAAAGAAGAAGTGAATCTGACCATAAATTGTAATGCATTATTCGGAATTACCACTATTCAAACTCTCAAGATAGAAGGGCATATCAAGAAGAAAAAGGTAACAATGTTGATTGATTCGGGTAGTACCCATAATTTTATTCATTGTAAGATAGCCAAGGAATTGAATTACTTCCTATATCCAGCATCAGAGTGTCAAGTAATGGTTGCAAATGGAGGAACCAGAAATTTCTCTGGAAAGTGCCATAATATCAAGCTATCCATGGGAGAATATGTCTCAAATAGTCAAATGCTTTCCATTCCAATGGGTGGTGTAGATGTTGTACTAGGAGTTCAATGGCTACAATCTTTGGGTATGATAGCTTTTAATTTTGAAGAACTTTTCTTGAAATTTTTTTTTGGCAAGGAAAGGAGGTTGAATTAAGGGGTATCACAGGGAAACCAGGAAATATAATTAGCTCTAACATGATGAAAACACTTCTAAAGAAAGAACAACAGGGAAAAATTGCACAATTATGTTCACTAGATGTACCCACAACAAAATCATCTATTTCTCCATATATCCAAAAAGTTTTGGACAATCATTCCAAGGTATTTGAGACACCCAAAGGCCTCCCACCTATTCGTGATCATGATCATGCTATTCATTTGATTCCAAGAAATGTTCCCCCGCACATTAGGCCTTACAGATATCCATATACCCAAAAGAGTGAAATTGAATGCATGGTTGCAGAAATGCTAGCCCGGTTGGTATAGTTCATCCTAGTCAAAGTTCTTTCTCTGCTCCAGTGGTATTGGTACACAAAAAGGATGGATCATGGAGCATGAGTCCGATTTATAGGGAACTCAACAAGCTTACTATTGAAATTAAATTTCTCATTCATGTCATTGATGAATTATTGGATGAATTACATGGAGCAATTTACTTCACCAAGTTGGATGTTCGTTCAGGATATCATCAAATCATAATGAAGATTGAATACATTCCAAAAACAACATGTAGAACTCATGAGGGTCATTATGAATTTTTGGTCATGCATTTTGGCCTTACCAATGCAGCTTCTAAATTTCAAGGTTTGATGAATTCCATTTTCAAACCCTTACTTAGAAAATTTGATTTATTATTTTTTGATAATGTACTAATCTACATAAAGTATTGGAAGGATCATGTTCAACATGTTGACAGGGTGCTCAAACTATTGGAGGAGAAAAATTTATATGCAAATATCTCCAATTGTTTCTTTGGAGTACAAGAGGTGGAATATTTAGGTACTCAGTTAGCTCATAATTCATCTTATCATCTTGAATCTGATGGGAAAACTATGATAGTGAACAAATGTTTGGAAGGATATCTTCGTTGCTTTGTATATGATAAATAGACATAATGGGTCAAGTGGTTTCCTCTGGATGAATGGTGGTATAACACTTCCTTCCACACAATAGCAAAAATGAACCCATTTATGGCACTTTATGGATATCATCCACCATCCATCACATCATATTTAAAATAAAATTCTAAGGTTCAAGCAGCGGAGGATCATATCGAACATCCACAACAAGTTCTCAAACTCTTAAATGATAACCTTGCTTTGGCGCAGAATAGAATGAAACAACACACAGATCAACATCACAACAAAAGTAGTTTTTATGTAGGTGACTGGATATTTGTACGACTACAACCATACAAACAAATGTCCCTCAAGAAAACTAAGAAGAATAATAAATTATCTCCAAAGTATTATGGTCCGTACAAGCTGTTACAAAAGATTGGTACTATGGTATACAAATTGGAGCTTCATGCATCTTCCCGAGTGCACCCAATTTTCCATGTTTCATGCTTAAAGAAGGTTATAGGTGAGAAGCTCCTAGTTCAAACAATATTGTCAAAAGTTGATGAGGAACAAAATATCATATTGGAACCTAAAGCAGTCATGGAAATAAGAACTCGATAGCTACGAAATCAATCCATTTCAGAGTATCTCATCAAGAGGAAGAACTTACCTGTTGAAGATTCCACATGGGAGGACAAGAATTTTATACAGAAGCATCCAGAACTTCTCAAGCTTTGAGGACCACAATTTTTGAAGGAGAGTGGCATGTTAGGTCCCTATATTACTACTGTAACATCTTATTGTTATTAGTGAAACCCCCTTATTAAGTTGTTGTGCCCATGTAGTCCCCATATTGTTATTATTGTGCCCCACAAAAGCACACTATTGTTATTGTTGTGCCCTCACATTATTATTGTTATATCGGTCCTGATTATATTATGACCCCTTAAACTCCTATATATAGAAAGGAGACCTTGTCATTTGTATCATCCAAGAATTCTTCATTTGTGTAATGTAAAGGAGGCTGCCCCCTCAAAGAGGTTGATTTCTAAGTTGTTGATCTATCTTTTCTATCTTTTTGTGAGCTGGTTTCATAACATAAACTACATGAATGCTATGCCATATAGGTAAAAAATTTACTATATTTACTTGATTTAATTATGATGTAGATTAAGAGTTACTGATACTTACTTGTGATGTAGATTAAGAGTCAGTTCTTCTGATTATTAGTCAAATAGCGTCAAGAGTGGAGGCCAGGTGTTGGGCCATCAATGTTGAAACAAATGTTGACATAGTGCCCATAATTTCATGTGTGTCTGGAAGTTCTTCCATAGAACTTCCATAGCAGTATGAAGTTGTTAGGACTATCAATGTTGAAGTAGTGTTGAACTTCCATAGCGGTATGCAGTTGTTACCGCCATCAATGTTGAAGTAGTGTTGAAGTAGATGTTCCATCGTGGTATGCAGTTGTTAGCACCATCAATGTTGTTAGTGCCATCAATGTTCAAGCATTGTTAGTGCCCATAAGTTCTGGAAGATGAATTGAAGTAGTGCCGACAATCAATGATTGAAGCATTGCCTACAATGAACAAAAAGGAAACATTGACATATTAGTTTTCTGCATCTTTTAAAAGGCAAGTGAGGCTTTCTTACCTAAGAAAGCATGCTTTGCCAAGAAGGCGGTGATCTGCCACGTAGTAGGAGATGACCAACCATGTAGTGGTAGCAGGTTTCCACTTGTTGGGAAAAAGCTCACATTAGTGCCAGAGTAGCTTAGATAATAGATACACTCAGCCACTCATGTCTCTGCCTCTGTATATATTATGTATTCATATATTTCAATTACCATAAAAGAGTTGCCTGCCTGCATTCATCCATCTTAACGTAGGTGATTCTTTCTTTTTAACATTTAATGTTTTCAACTAATGCTATCATTAGTTTAATTTGCAAAGCTAAATTTCCAAATGTCAAGTAAAAAGATGAATATAATTTATGCTTTTATTCTCCTACCTCAAGAAGAGGCCAAATAAGACGATCAAACTGATTCATTTTAAAAACTTTGTCTATTCGGAATAGTAACCTATTATTTTTCATTATAATCAGCGTATTTAATGTTAAATTCCATCATTTCCATTACTATAGCCCCTCTGTTTCCTGCAGCAAGGACTGAAAAGCATTGTTAAAATAAGTGCTTCCAACACGAAGAATGGAAGATCTATCCAGCTATCCGTATAAAATTTATGAAATATGTACGATTTGAGTTTTACTTTTAATATTAGGCTTTAGATTTATGTTTTAGGTTTAAGTTTAGGTTTTGGGATTTAGATTTACTTTATAAGTTTTAGATTTACTTTTAGTTTTTTAAGTTTAAGTTTCACTTTTAATTTTATGTTTTATTAGATTTTTAGGTTTTAAGTTTTAAAATTAAATCCAATATTATATTTTATGTTTAGATTGAATTTTTAGATTTTCATTTTATGTTTTACAGGATTTCAGGTTTTAAGGTTTAAAACAATTCAAAATCACTACATTAGTATCATACTTCAAAATTATATATATAATTCATAATAATATATATTTGATATAAATTTATTTGATATTGATCATGTATTTAGAGTTAAATATTAGTATTTACTCTTCTATTTTTATTTGTTATTTTATATTATTTTAGTTTTTTTAACACTAATGAACGCATTGCACTAGGCATAATGGTAACTTCATAGAAACTAATGCTACTATTTCACTTGGTAGAATTAATATTTCATAAATGCCACAAGGGCCAACAAGTCTCCTAGACTTGAACCCACTCTACTTGGACACAGATAGTGAACCATAACACTTGAGTAAGTTCCTTCCATAAAATATTAATTAATTAGTATTATTTCAGGGTCTATAATATTTATCTTAGGGTTTATATACCTTGGATTTAATATTATTCCATTGGGTTTATAATCCCTTGGGGTTTTAGTATTAACCCCTTGAGTTTATAATATTAATCCCTTTGGTTTATTAATCTAAACGTTCATACTCCTACGATGTAATATTATTCATAAGGTCTATAATATTAATCCTTGGGTTTAATATAAATCCCTTGGGTTTATAATCATAGTCAACCTTCGTCAATCATGCTTCAAAGTCACATTATGACAAAGATTGTCTCAATATGAAAATCAACCTTCGTCAAGCATTGTTAACTATTGTCAACCATGGTCAACAATGGTAAACCATTGTCAACCATGGCTAATCATGGTCAAACATGGTCCAATGTCACATTGTAGCAAAGAGTATCTGAATATGAAAATCAAGCATGATCTACCATGGTCCAGCGTCGCATTGTGACAAAGTTTTTTCAATATGAAAATCAACCATCATAAAACATGGCCAACCACATTTATTACTAGGTTTTAATATTTATCTTAGGGTTTATATACCTTTGGTTTATTATATTAATCCCTTGGGTTAAATATCATTCCCTTGGGTTTATAATTTCTTGGGGTTTTAGTATTAACCCCTTGGGTTTATTATTCTCTTGAGTTTATAATATCGATCCCTTGGGTTAATTAACTAAGGGTTCATATACCTAGGGTATACTATTATTCATAGGGTTTATAATAGTAATCCTTGGGCTTAATATAAATCCATTGGGTTTATAATCATGGTGAACCATGGAAAACCATTTTCCAATGTCACATTGTGACAAAGATTGTCTCAATATGAAAATCAACCATTGTCAAAACCAACCATTGTCAACCATCTTAACCCATTGTCAACAATGGTAAACCATTGTCACCAATGATAAACCATTATCAACCATGTCCAACCATGGTCCAAAGTCACATTATGACAAAGATTTTCTAAATATGAAAATCAACCATGGTCAACCATGGTCTAATGTCATATTGTGACAACGATGATCTCAATATGAAAATCAACCGTGTAAACCATGGTCAACCATGTTTATTTTAGCATCAATTTTTGTCATCCTTGGTTAAACATAGTCAACCATGGTCAATCATGGTTAACCATGGTCCAATGTCATATTGTGACAAAGATTATCTCAAAATGAAAATCAACCATAGTCAACCATGGTCCAACGTCGCATTGTGGAAAAGATTGTCTCAATATGAAAATCAACCATGGTAAACCATGTTTATTTTATGGTTCATAATATTTATCTTAGGTTTTAGATATCTTGGGTTGAATATTATTCCTTTGGGTTTGTAATCCCTTAAGGTTTTATTATTAACACCTATGGTTTATAATATCAATCCCTTGGGTTTATTAATCTAAGGGTTCATACTCCTACGATGTAATATTATTCATAAGGTTTATAATATTAATGCTTGGGTTTAATATAAATCCCTTTGGTTTATAATCATGGTCAACCTTGTTTAATCATGCTTCAATGTCACACCATTACAAAGATTGTCTCAATATGAAAATAAACCATTGTCAACCATCGTCAAACATGGTCAACAATGGTAAATCATTGTCAACTATTTTCGACCATGGTCAACCATGGTCCAATGTCACACTGTGACATCGATTGTCTCAATATGAAAATCAACCATAATCAAAAGTCATATTGTGGCAAAGATTGTCTCCATATGAAAATAAACCGTGGTAAACCATAGCCAACCATGTTTATTTTATGGTTTATAATATTTATGATAAGTGTTATATTGATTCAGTCTATAATATTAATTCCTCGGGTTTGATATTATTCCGTTGGGTTTATAATCCATTTGGGTTTTAGTACTAACCACTTGGGTTTATAATATCAATCCCTTGGGTTTATTAATTTAAGGGCTCATATTTCTAGACAAAGATTGTCTCAATATGAAAATAAACCATGGTCAACCATTTTTAACTATTTTAAACCATCATTAACTATGGTCAATCATGGTAAACCATGGTCCAATATCACATTGTGACAAAGATTGTCTGAATATGAAAATCAAGCATGGTCAACCATGATCCAACGTCACATTGTGAGAAAGTTTGTTAAAATCAACCATGGTAAAGCATGGAGAACCAAGCTTATTACTTGGTTTTAATATTTATCTTAGGGTTTATATACCTTCAATTTATAATATTAATCCCTTTGGTTCAATATTATTCACTCGGGTTATAATCCATTGGGGTCTTAGTATTAACCCCTTGGATTTATTATTCTCTTGGGTTTGTAATATCAATCCCTTCGGTTTATTAATAATAGTTTGAATATGTGTTTAAATTTAACAACCTAGTAGTATAGGGAATGAGTTTATTTTATTCATTTTTTCTAAATTACCCAATTCATTTATATTCAGTAAAATATTTTATATATTACCTAATCCATGGTATATTTTACTTAAATATCCTAATTGGGTAATAATAATTATATAAAATAAAATAAATTATTATAGTATGGGATTTAATTGATTAATGTATTTTCATACGAAACATAAAAAATAATATAATAACAAAGAAATATTAATAAACAAATATGGAGTTATTTGATATATATTATATATATTTATTATATAAACATTTAGATTTAATTAAATATGTTAAATTTACTAATTATCTATTTTCCAGGAAGAATCCTAATTGAAAATATAACGAGAATAATTATTATTTGTTCGGGTCATAAGGTCAAAATTAGTCGTTGGAGTCTCTGCCCATACTATTTAACTAGCTAAGCTGGATCGGTTCTTCAACTTGTCCTGACAATGAACGATGATCGGTTATTCGTAGGGTTAATAATATTAATCCTTGGGTTTAATATAAATCCATTGGGCTTATAATCAAGGTAAACCATGGTAAACCATTGTCGAATGGCACATTGTGAAAAGGATTGTCTCAATATGAAAATCAAGCATTGTCAACCATCATAATCCATCGTCAATAATGGTAAACCATTCTCAACAATGATAAACCATTGTCAATTTTCATCAACCATTGTTAATCATGGTCAACCATGGTCTAATGTCACATTGCAACAAAGATTTTCTCAATACGAAAATCAACCATGGTCTAATGTCGCATTATGACACAGATGATCTCAATATGAAAATCAACCATGGTAAACTATGGTCAACCATGTTTATTTTAGGTTTTATAATATTTATCTTAAAGTTTATATACCTTGGGTTTATAATATTAATCCCTTGGGTTTTAGTATTAATCCCTTCGATTTATTATTTCCTTGGGTTTAATAATTTAAGGGTTCATATTCTTAGGGTAGAATATTATTCATTAGGTTTATAATATTATTCCTTGGTTTCAATATAAATCCTTTGGGTTTATAATCGTGGTCAACCACAGTCCAACGTCACATTGTGACAAAGATTACGTCAATATGAAAATCAACCATGGTCAACCATTGTTAACAATGGTCAACAATGGTCAACCATTGTCAACAATGGAAAAACATTACGAGTCATCCTCAACCATTATCAACCATGGTCCAATGTCACATTATGACAAAGATTATCTCAATATGAAAATCAACCATGGTTAGCCATGGTCAACCATGGTCCAAAGTCACATTGTGACAATGTTTGTCTCAATATGAAAATCAACCATGGTAAACAATTATCAACCACATTTATTTTAAGGTTTATAATATTCATCTTAGAGTTTATATAAATTGGTTCTATAATATTAATCCCTTGGGGTTTTAGTATTAACTTGGGTTTATTATTACATTGGGTTTATAATATCAATCCCTTAGATTGATTAATCTGAGGGTTCATATACTGAAGGTATAATATTACTCATTGGGTTTATAACATTAATCCTTGTGTTTAGTATAAATCCCTTTGGTTTATAATTCCTTGGGTTTTTAGTACTAATCCCTTGGGTTTATTATTCACTCGGGTCTTTAATATCAATCCCTTGGGTATATTAATCTAAGGGTTCATATTCCTAGGGTATAATGTTATTCAATATGAAAATAAACCATGGCAAAGCATGACCAGACATGTTTATTATTAAGTTTTAGTATTTATCTTATGGTTTATATAACTTCAATTTATAATATTAATCCCTTGGATTCAATATTACTCCCTTTGGTTTATAATTCGTTGTGGTTTTATTATTAACCCCTCGAGTTTATTATTCTCTTGGCTTTATAATATCAATCCCTTGGGTTTATTAATCTAAGGCTTCATATACCTAGGGTATAATATTATTCATAGGTTTTATAATATTAATGTGTGGGTTTAATATAAATCCATTGGGTTTATAGTCATGGTCAACCATGGTAAACTATTTTCCAATGTCACATTGTGATAAAGATTGTCTTAATACGAAAATCAACTGTTGTCAACAATGATAAACCATTTTCAATCATTGTCTACCATTGTCAATCATGGTCAACCATGGTCCAATGTCACATTGTGACAAAGATTGTCTCAATATTAAAATCAACCATGGTCAACCATGGTCTAACGTCACATTGTGAGAAAAATGGTCTTAATATAAAAATCAACCATGGTCAACCATGTTTATTTTAGGGTTTATAATATTTATCTTAAGGTTTATGTACCTTGGCTTTATAATATTAATACCTTGGGTTTATAATCCCTTGGGGTTTTAATATTAACCCCTTCGGTTTATTATTCCCTTGAGTTTATAATATCAATCCCTTGGGTTTATTAATCTAAGGGTTCATATTCCTAGGGTATAATATTATTCATCAGGTTTTTAATATTAATCCTTTGGTTTAATATAAATCCTTTAGGTTTGTATTCATGTTCAACCATGGTCCAATGTCACATTATGACAAAGATTATCTCAATATGAAAATCAGCCATGGTCAACCATTGTCAACCATGGTTAACAATGATAAACCACTGTCAGCAATGGAAAACCATTGTGAGTCCTCGTCAACCATTGTCAACTATGGTCCAACGTCACATTGTGAAAATGATTCCCTCAATATGAAAATCAACCATGTTTAGCCATGGTCAACCATGTTCCAAAGTTGCACTGCGACAAAGTTTGTCTCAATATGAAAATAAACCATGGTAAAACATTGTTAACCATGTTTATTTTAGGGTTTATAATATTTATCATTGGGTTTATATATCTCGGGTCTATAATATTAATCCCATGGGTTTATAATCCCTTAGACTTTTAGTATTAACTCGGTTTATTATTACATTGGTTTTATAATATCAATCCCTTGAGTTTATTAATATAAGGGCTCATATACCTAGGTTATAATATTATTCATAGGGTTTATAATATCAATCCTTGGGTTTAATATAAATCACTTGGGTTTATAATCATGGTCAAACATGATCTCATATGAAAATCAACCATCTTCAACCATAGTTAACCATCATCAACCATAGTCAATCACAGTCAGCCATAGTCAATCATGGCCAACCATGGTCCAATGTCATATTGTGACAAATATTGTCTCCCTATGAAAATCAATTGTGGTCAACCATGGCCAAACGTCGCATTATGATGAATATTATCTCAATATGAAACTTAATAATGGTAAACCATGGTGAGCCATGTTTATTTTAGGGTTTATAATATTTATCTTATAGTTTATATACTTTGGGTTTATAATATTAATGCCTCAGGTTTAATATTATTCCCTCGAGTTTATAATTCCTTGGCTTTTTAGTACTAATCCCTTGGGTTTACTATTCACTTGGGTTCTTAATATCAATCCCTTAGGTATATTAATCTAAGGGTTCATATTCCTGGGGTATAATATTATTCATAGGGCTTATAATATTAGTCCCTTGGGTTTAATATAAATCTCTTGGCTTATGGTTCAATATGAGTCCCTTGGGTTAAATATAAATCACTTGGGGTTTAATATTTGGGTTTATAATATTGAGTTAATATTAGGGTTTATAATAGTGGGTTTAATAACAAGGTTTAAAGTATTAGGTTTATAATATGGGGTTTTTAATATTAGATTTATAATATAGTGTGCCTAAGATACAGAGTTTAATATACATGGTTTATAATTATTAATAATCTCTTGGGTTTATTAATTTCTTAGGTTTATAATATTAATCATAAGGGTCTATAACATTAATCCCTTGGGTTGACTAATCTCTTGAGTTTATAATACTAATAATCCCTTGGTTTTATAATATTAATAATTGCGTGGGTTTATAAGATTAATCCCAAGAGTTTATGATATTAATCCCTTTTTGTTTTTAGTATTAATTCCTTACGTTCAGAATATGAATCCTTGGGTTTATTAATCCCTTGGGCTTATAATATTAATAATCCATTGGATTTATAATATTAATCCAAAGGGTTCATAATTTAATCCCTTGGGTCTATAGTCTTA
>APFE030524319.1:141407-165543 GCA_000404065.3 Pinus taeda
TGTTGTTATATATAAACATTATATACATTTGGTTGGACACATGAAAATCAATTAATGGATTTGGCATTGATGATGGAAATGATGGATGTATGACCAAGTGTAGGACATACTTGGTTACAATTTATCTAGTGCATGACTTGTTAGAGTTATTGTTGCATCGTATAGGCTTATATAGATATGATTTATCTAATCAATAACTTAGTGAAATTATGATTTATCTGATGTAAGATTTATTTCCAGTATGAACAACAAAAATTGACACGTGGACACTGGGCTTAATAAACATGATATTTAAGATCATGTATCTATATCTATTTTGTGGTTATATATGCAAGGATGAGAACTAAACTACAGGTTGGAAAGAACCGTGTGATAACTAAGATCTATTATTCCATTGGTGAAGGTTGAGACGACCAATGAGGAAAGGTACGATGTACATTGTTCTATTACATTTGATATATACTTGATATGCACTCTTATGACGCAAGTAAAATGTAAATGACAGGTGGCAAGATGACCTGACTGGATTATTCGATGACAAGTCCAACCAGCTCTATAGTGTGGTCCGTGTTAGGGTGTTGACCCTAGTTCTGAAGGAGGGGTGGAGGCATTTCCCACCGTGTATCCTCTGAAACCTGGAATCGTGGGAGGGCAGTGATGGACACGCTCCCCTAGACGTGTGATGACGATTTCCAGTTGCCTGCTGGGGGAAGTTAGGTCAATGTATTCGACACTCCCACCATGATGGTTTTATCAGTGGTTAGTATGGCTGTTGCCACTGATAAAGCAGCCGAGGACAGATAGGGTGGGAACGGAAGTAGGCCAGGGTGGATAGGAGGATATAGATCAGTTGGAGACTCTTGATGGGAAGAAATGTCAATGTCGAACTTATCCAATTTCATTGCTATAACTCTCTCCGGTTGCTATGCTTTCAAACTCCTTGCATCTTTTCATTCTAACTTCGGGATGAAGTTTTATGAAGGAGGGGTGTATGTAATGCCCCACTTAAATCTTATCCTACAAATTTTGTTAATGTTTACATTATCTGAAAATATTGAGAAATATAGGTCTATATAAAATTCATGATTTCCATTATTTAAATTCTCCACTTACCTTCTCAATTTGAATATTGGGTAGAATTTGATCTCCTTCCATTATTTCAAAATGTATGTATTCATTTCATTTCACATTACCCAATGTAACCTCACATTTATTAAGGAGAAGACATGGTCCTCTCCATGTAATTACATTTCACATTCCCCCATGTACCCTCACATTTTCTTGGGAGAAGACATAGTTCTCTCCAACTCATTATCAATAAATACATTTCACATTACCCAATGTAACCTCACATTTATTAAGGAGAAGACATGGTCCTCTCCATGTAATTACATTTCACATTCCCCCATGTACCCTCACATTTTCTTGGGAGAAGACATAGTTCTCTCCAACTCATTATCAATAAATATATTCATTTCACATTACCCAATGTACCCTCACATTTACTAAGGAGTAGACATGGTCCTCTCCATGTAATTACATCTCACATTTCCAAATGTACTCCTAGCTTACTTGGGACAAGAGAAGTCAACTATAGGGATGGGTGAGAAGTGAATGACATTAATGAGAGGTGGTTGAGATGGAGAAGGGAAGGAGGGTATAAAAAGGGGAAAGGGGAAGGGAGAAAAGGGGGGGTTTTTGGGAGGTTTTGCTTATGATTGTTCTGGTTGGTTGTGATTGTTTGGACTTGTTATTATTTTGCGGAGACCTTGGAAACCTATGGAGGTTTCTTGGGTTTGAGAGGAGGAAAGTATTGTTATCTGGTTTTGCACATTCTTCTTGAGGACACACTAATATCTGGTTGGACTTGGGCACGGAGGGCTAGGGAACTTGTGGAGGTTTCCCTGGGCTAGGAATTTGTTCCTAGTTGGCTGGGAGGTAAATCCAGTTGGGTCGGTGAGAAGGAGCATTCAGCTGGAGCTATACGACAAAGGTATCGTCATCAACCGCCGGAACAGGTATTTTTCCATGAACTACTCTTGGTAAGTTGATATCAATGGAATGCTCATGTTAATTTATGTTTCTTATGATAGAATGATAAGATGTTAAATGTTTAAAACTTTGTGAGAAGGTCAGCAAGCTCCTTTTATTACTTGCAAATCAACAGTAAATAGATCTATTAGTGTATAATAGATTGAGGCTCTAATAATAGGAATCAGGTTCTTACAATCCGGAAGAGCTTCGAATAGATCCATTTCCACACATATCCTTGAAAAGGAAGTATATTTTCCCCTTCTTGTGGCTTCAGAGGCTTTGACAAAATGACCTAATTTATTGCCTATGGCTGCTAACGATTCAGTTTGCCAGTAATCAAGAGGTAGGGAATAGAGTCTTACCCATACTAATACCAAAGTAAAGGTCTCGCACTCCGGGACAAAATTAATCATCCATGGCTGCATATAGAGGTGAACTGCTGCATAGAAGTAGGGCCCTCCTTCAAACACTCTTTCTTTGTCTTCAATATTTGTGAACACCACAGTGAAGAATCCCTTTGACCCAAGGTGTAGGTCAATGGTCCCTTTAGGTTTCCAGTGGTATTTGATCCACGTTTGTAAATATTTTTCAGTGGGCCATAATCCCATGAATTTACAGATGATAGCATAAGTCTGCATGTGATCCCTGTGCACCTGCAGAGCAGGATCATTTAAAATTACTCTGGGTGTGATTTTAGCTTTGGATTTACAAGGTCCCTTTTGTTTTTTGTCTTTTGTTCCCTGTGTTTTTTCTTCTTCCTCCTTGTCTTTTGTGCTGTTATTTTCCTTAGTTTTGGTTCCATCTATCTTCGCTTCCGTATTCCTTTTCCCTTCCTCAACAATACCTTTGGAATTTTCTAGAGGTTTCTTGCCTCTGCTGGCTACGGCCTCCTTATAAGAGGGAGTGGAGCTCCCTCCTTTGCTACCCTCCATGTAGATCAACCCCTGGAACTATCTGAAACCCTCATTGTTCGCCCTCCGTTCTGCTCCGAAAATCAAAGATAACTTGGCTCTCATAAATTCAGGACAGATAATAATAAGTAATTGTTGTTATTATTATGTTATATGTTAATTAATTTTATAGTTTGAAAATATATAAATATATATATATATATAATATATATATTGAGAATTATATATAGTTATCTTTTTATAATATGTTTATATTTTAATTATAAGATACATTATATAAATATTAATGTGGTTGATATATACCCTATTTGCTATATCAACCACATTAGTAAATGTGGTTGTGCTAGTTAAGTAAATATTCAATAATCCCAATAAAATTGAAACATTCAAATAATGCTACTAATGAGTTATTAATTAATTTCATTTAGATAAATTAATGATTTTTTATTTTTTATTTTATTTTTTAATTTTTTTTTTTTATTTTTTAACTTAAAAATGGAGTTGTCTTTAGTGGGACTTTTTGAAAGCTTTTCCGATGGGTTTTTTTGGTCTAATTTCTCTACGATCTAGCAGGAATATATTGAAATCATAATTTTGATGGGTAATCTTTGCACAATCCAAGTGCCCTAAGGGTTTTTCAGCGTGTTGAATCTAGAAAATCTAAAAAGATCTAAAAAGTGGCACTAAAGACAACTCCCTTAAAAATAATATTGAGCTAAGATAACTTAAGTGTCAAGAAGGATTTTAACATTTTGTAAGATATTAATTTCTTTCCTTGACTCATTACATTGGTTTATTTTAATATTTTGGGAGATATGGTTTTTTTTCCTTCTCTCATTAAGTTGGTCGATGCAATAAATTAACTTTCTCATTATTCCTATGTAGATAGGCTTAACAAAATATAAATGTGTCTCCTATGCCCTCCCCATTATGTGAAGATGTTGTTACAATCATCATAAGTGAGTGTCTTGTCATAAAGGGGAGCCAACGAGTACTCTGAGCAACAAAGAGATGTGGTGTGAGAGGGAAGAAGTAGCTCATGTTCTTCTTGACTATGTAATATTGTAAAAAGTTCATTGAATGTGGGTCATCTACCAGAGATGTTTTGTGCTTGTGTCGGGGCCAAATGGAAACAAATTACGACAGTCGAAATTACCCTTCTCATTCGAATACAACTCCTCCATTTTCGACTCCTTTAAATGATCTTTGGAAACCAAATAATACACTACATGTAGAGAGAATAATATTGGAGGTACTACACACCTAGGACCTTCATTACTGGCACATGCAGACACTTAGTTAGAGAATTCGCTGACATGCAAGGCTTCAACATTGGAATCTTCACCAGATTGGCACCTTTGACTGTCCATGCATGAATGGAACTACATGCAAGATTCTTTCTGCATGATCTACCCCTTGATTTGCTCCTCCTTTCACTCCGCAACTAGCTAGTTCTCTTCGAAACTTGTTGTAGGTATCGAGTCCTCTCATTGATCACCACTATGGTGCATTACCTTGGGATCTTCACCGAGTGATGTGTATTAGTTGACTCTCATGTAGTATATCATGAGCATTGTAACCTATTTTTTGTTAATCAATAATTCTTTTTGTTCTTTCGAATTTTTTTAGTGTTTTTTCTCTACAAAGTTGTGTGTTAAACCTTTACTAGCTAGATTCATCTGTGTAGGTTTTCTTACATATTTATATGGTATCAGAGCCCACAAGTTGCTAGATAAAAGGCGCACCAGTACTTTATTTTGCAGGTATTACAGCTTGGATATCGAAGATCGACAGAAAAATGGAGTTCCCAAAGCATCAATCCTAACACTATACAACTATCACGAATGTAAGGAACAAATGGCTCAATACCTTCATCAGAAAGGGTTTTACATTACCATGGCTGCAGAAGTGTAACCCACTTCAGCCATAGAGAAATCCAAGTACCTCAACCGCATGGATGAGGTCCACGGATCCATATGCATGTGCATATCCCTAGAATTGCAGTTTGATCTATCTGCTTGTAATACTCCCAATGAGAATTGGAAAAAGGTTGAAGAACTCTACAGGAAACAGGATGAGATGAGAGGACATTTGCTCGAAGTGGATTTGCTCTCATTGGATCTATGGAACTATGATAGAATTCAAGAATTCTTCACCAAATATAATGATCTGTTGCTGCAACTCCAGGGTTGTGGAATTGACAAATCCAAGGAGGAGAGTCACCAAGTTCTCTCTATTATGTCAAAGCTCAGACCAGAATACTTTGTCTTTGTGTCTACATTTCATTCAGTAAGGCTCGCAACAGGTAAATCCTACACTATGCCTTCTCTAAAAGAGTACATGGAGTCCCTCACTTTTGAGCATCGTAAACTCATTGGCATGGGGAAAATCAAACCTCCAAAAGCACATGCACTTGTTGTGTATGATGGCAGCCACAATAAAAATCATAGATCTTATTCAAATTAGAAAAAATAGTAGCAAAAAGACAAGGGAAAAGCGCATTCCCAACCAAAGAAGGGAGGGTATACCAAGCCCTTCAAGGACTCCTCCGGCTCCAGAAATGAGAAAGGCAAGAAAGGAGCCAAATGCACCTACTATCACCAAGGATTCCATCTGGAATCGTCTTTCATGAAGAAACAAATTGACCAAATGGAAGAAATTCTTCAGAAGCACAGCCTTGGGGACCACATCCCTTAAGGCGCCAAGAAGAAAACTAAGGATCCACCACATGGGAAAGGTAACAATTTTCATGCTTTAGCTGTAATTTACTCTTCCCCTGATGCATAGATTATAGATTCTAGTGCATCACATCATATGGCTACTGCAAAGGAATTCTATTCCTCTTTAGATGCATGCAATGGACCTCCCATCCTCATGAGAGATGACTCACCTATTGAGGTCACCAGAAAAGGTAGAGTGGAAATTTTACACGAAAGCTTTGAAAATGTGCTTCATGTTCCAAAACTCTCAGTAAACCTACTTTTAGTTTATCATATCACTCATTCTGGCACTGGAAAGAGAGTGGAATTCACTCCAGATGTAGTGAACATATATGACCTACGTAGTGGCTCAAAATTGCAACCGGTGAGGTAAACAATGGAGCTAGACTATATATGTTTTCTAAATTTATTGAATCTGAATCCTCCTTATTGCTTACACATGTTGATGATAGTAGTAGGCTTTGGCACGAGAGGTTTGGTCACTTAAATTACAGGTACATGTAGCAGCTAAGCAAGCATGAGATGGTGGAAGGCTTGCCAAATATCAGTTTCTCCAAAGGCGTTTGTGAAGGATGTGTCCTTGGCAAACATCCTAGATAAACGTTTGACATTAGTAAGACTCACAGAGCATCCCCTCCTCTATATCTCATCCATAGTGATCTAATGGGGCATTTTCCTCATCCTTCCATCAACAAAGCACGGTATGTGCTTACATTTACTGATGATTTATTGTTGGAATTATGATACAGATTTGGCACTATGACACAGGTGTTGTCCTTGATGGAAACTCACATAGATGAGAGGTATATGTGGGTTCCCCATTGACCAAGCCACGTGTACACACGGGTTCATAGACCAAAAGACGCGTATAGCGTACACACGCACTTTCACAGAAGGAAAGGCATGTACATGTTGGAAATCTTAGTTCTGGTTGGTGGTATTTGGTCCATGGTATATCTTGTCTGAAATGTTGACCCAAGGTATTTGATCCAAGGTATTGATTCTAAGTGGTTTTGGACCATGGTATTGAGTAAGGCCTAAGACTATAAAAGGAGGAGAAGATCATTAGGAAAAGGCACTCAAGCATTGAATATCCAATGAAGATAAAGATCTAGAATACAGGTCATTGGGTTATGGTGCACAGCTGGATCTGAATCAAGGATGAACCTGAGCGCCTGATGAAGGATAAATTTTATTGATGGTTCAAGATATTAAGGCTTAAAGAGAAGTATCATTGTTTTGATCTTTATCTAAATAAATGGCGCATGTTGTAATCTGTAAATATGATGATCTAGGTATAACTAATGTCTAGAATTGTTGTAAAGTTTAAATCATCATTTATAGATCTGTACACAAGTTCACTTTAGAAAAGGCACGTATACACATCGGTTTTGCATATCAAAACAATGTATACGGAAGTTCTCCTTGAGATAACGATGTATCTATGCAGGTTTGACACATTGAAGTAGCGTATACCTAATAAAATATAATTTAGCTACTTCTGTTTGTTGTTATAGTGTTCTAGGTTCTGGCTTGGGTTCTGGTTACTGTTACTGTATTCTGGTTATAGCATTCTGAGAAGTGATTGATTGATTCAGTTTTGGTTGGTGGAAAGGAGATTGGTTGATGTAGATATAATTGATATTTGATTGATGTTATTGATGGAACTAGTCTGAAAATTAATAAAATGTGGTCCCTGGAAGAAAAGAGAAGGTTGTAGCCTTCTGTAGGCCTGCACCTACATACTAGTAAACACAACAGCGAGTACAAGAGATAGGGGGTTGTAGCTCCCTTCCAGGAAAAGCTGGAGAATGAGAGAAGGTTGTAGCCTTCTGTAGGTAGAAGCCTACGTACTAGTATAAGTCTACACCAGTACAAAAATTGTAAAAAAAGGTTTCTTATTAAAAGAAGATAAAGATGATTGCAGTAGGTGGTTTTCACCCACATTGGGTTTCCACCTTATATCTCGTGTTCATGTGTGTGATTGTTTGTTCTGTTTTACTGCACGTATTATGGAAATCATTGGTAGTATTATGGAAAGGAGATTGGTGAATCTAATTATGGAAATGAAATATTATTGACTTGCTAATACTGATTCACCCCCCTCCTCTCAGTATTACTTCCAACAATTGGTATCGGAGCAGGTCCTTCAGAAGAAGCTTGATCATTTGAAAGAAGATCTATCATCATGAGTAACTACAAAAGAGAGGGATCCATTAGACCACCAATATTTGATGGGAGCAACTTCATTTATTGGAAGGTAAGAACCACAACCTATCTTCAATCTCTTGGAACTGATGTCTAGGAAATCATGGAAGGAGGATATACATTTCCATCAGCAATTCCTACAGATACAACAGGTAAAAAGAAATATGAAACCAATGACAAGGACGTCAATACATTATTGGGGAGTCTGTCACAATCAAAATTTATCAAAGTTATGCAGCTCAAGACTGCCAAAGAAATATGGGACAAGATCGTTCTAAGCTATGAAGGAGACAATCAGGTAAAATGTGCAAAACTGCAATCTCTCAGAATTCAATATGAAACTCTCAAAATGCACAATGATGAAAGTATAGCTAATTACTTCTTACGTATAGATGATATTCTTAATTGTATGAAGAAATTGGGTGAAAAGATAAAAGAAGTTACTTTAGTTGAAAAGGTTTTAAGATCCTTGTCTATTAAGCTTGAATCAAAAGTTTATGCCATAGAAGAAAACTAGGATCTTCAGTGTATCACTATGACACAGCTACACAGAATATTAACTGCTTTCAAAATGAGAAAAGGAGGTCCATCAGACATGAGAGAAGCCACATTCAAAGCTTCAAGAAGAGAAGAAATCAACGAATCAAGACATATTTCAGAAGAAGAGGAAGAAGCAAACTTTGTCAGGAACCTTCAACAGAGTTCTGGAAGATTCAGAGTTAAACTACCTTTCAAATGTTTTGCTTGTGGAAGAGTCGGTCATTATGCTGCCAAATGTACTCATAAAGATAAGATTGATAAAGGTAAGGAATCAATAAAATGGAATAGGAAACAAAGTTTAAGTGAGAAGAGTTACTATACGCATGAAGATAGCGATGGTTTATCAAATAGTGATGAAGATAATAATGACTATAGACTTCTGATGGCTTTTGAAGATGATGATTTCTTGGATGATTTAGATGAAGATGATCTTTATGAAGAAATCTCTAAACTCAAAATCTGTTTAGAAGAAAATAATATGATTATAAATACTTTGACATTCCAACTTGCTGGAAGTGAAAAAGACAATTAAAAACTAGAATGTGAAATTGTGGGTCTAAGGAAAGATATTGAGAAAACAAAAGCTCTTAATTTCAGATTTGATAAAGGATCAAAAACTTTAGATGAAATTATCAAAGTGAAGCATTTTCCTCTGAGAAAGATAGATCTTAGATATACTGAAGCACAGAAGCCATCAACCTCCACCAAAATCTATCTTGATGCAGCAAAGAGCAATGAACAGTTTGGAAATTGTCAGCAAAAGCATAAAGTAGATCACCAAGTAAATCAGGTTCAATCTACTTCAAGGATGAATAGAAGCTACAACCAACCTCAGGTAAATCATGCTCAATGTACTTCAAGAATGAGTGTCAATCACCAGGTCAGTAGATTCGATAATCGTAGGAACTTCTTTAATGGCCAATGTTTTTCATGTCATAACTTTGGACACAAAGATGCTCAGTGTGTTGCTTACAAGACCATCATGGCTAGAGAAGCACAAAATCAAAGGAATGTGACAAGAATCATGAAAAGGACCTACAATAACTTTTCACCTCTTGAAAATGAAATGGGATGCTCTATCTGTAACAACTTCGGTCATGAAGATTCTGAATGCAGGAGTAAATTTCGGCAAACATCTTAGAAGGAGAAAACTTCATTGAGTCCCAAAATATGGAGAAAGAAAGAACCACAAACAAAAAGATGTGGTATAGCCTTGTATGCAGAAGGACAAGAAAATCAGTGGTACATCGACAGTGGATGCTCGAAACACATGACAGGTGATAAAGAAAAATTTCAGTCATATAATGCCTTAGAAAAGGAAAAGAAGGTCTCATTTGGAAATGACACTCCTGCGGTCATAAAAGGTAAAGGGTCTATTCTCTTAAAATAAAAGGTTAAAGTTGGGAATGTTATGTATGTTGATGGTCTAAAGCACAACCTATTGAGTGTTAGTCAAATGTGTGATCAAGGAAATGAAGTAGTATTTCGATCAAATGGATGTGTTGTTCATGAGCTTGACACAGGAGAAAAAGTAATCAAAGGCATAAGAACTCCAAACAACCTATACATACTCAAGGGAGGACAACAACAGTGCTATCTAAGAAAAAATGAATAACACTGGCTATGGCACAGAAGATTGGGGCATTTAAGCTTCCCTCAAATAAGGAAAGCATGCAAATTCCAGGTTGTTCATGATCTTCCTGATATCAACATTCTAGAAAATACAATATGCAAATCATGTCAATTTGGCAAGCAAACCAGAGCACATTTCACTGAGAAGGAAGGATCAGCTAGTAGGCCTCTTGAACTTGTTCATACTGATTTATGTGGTCCATCAAGGAAAAAGTCACCTCGTGGAGAAAAATACTTCATATTAATCATTGACGATTTTTCCAGAATGTGTTGGTTAGGACTTCTAAAGCATAAAGATGAAGCATTTGAAAAGTTCAAAGCCTTCAAATCTTTGGTTGAAAATGAATCAGATCACAAAATCAAATGCCTCAGATCTGATCGAGGAGGGGAATTTACCTCGGATGAATTCTTCAACTTTTATGAAGAACATGGAATAGAAAGAGAATTCTCCACCACAAGGAATCCTCAGGAAAATAGAGTGGTAGAAAGAATGAACATAATTGTTCAACAAATGGCTTGTGCCATGCTTGATAAGTCTAGAACTCTTGCAACCTTCTGGGGTGAAGCTGCATTTGTTGTCGTCACTATTCTCAACAAAGAAAATGTTTGGGTAAACAACACTCAAACTCCACATGAAATTTGGTATGGTAAGACTCCTACTGTAAAATACTTCAAAGTTTTTGGAAGCAAATGTTACATCAAAAGGACTGATGAAAAATTTCGCAAGTTTGAACCTAGAGCAGATGAAGGCATTCTCCTTGGTTACTCTTCCTGAAGTAAAGGATATAAGTGTTATAATAAAAGACTTGAGAAAATTATTGAAAGCATTGATGTTGTGGTTGCTAAAGCAGGAAAACATCAAAAGCAAGTAAAAACTGAAGATTGTGGAGAAGATGAGGATTATCCTTCCACATCAAATCAGACTAATTCTGAAGAAGAAGAAACCAATGAAGCACTAGAAGAACAGATAATGGCAGAAGAAAAGACTCCATCCAGGTACGTTCAGAAAAATCATCCAGAGACTCAAATTTTGGGAAGAAAAGAGGCAGGTGTGTAGACAAGAAGAACTATTACAAAAGATTCAAGCTATCTAACATTGCTTTCCTCTATCTAACCTCAAAATGTAAATGAAGCATGAAAAGATGAATGTTGGGTCAACGCCATGAATGAAGAACTTGAGCAAATTGAAAAGAATAATACTTGGGAATTAATTCCTAAACCTCATGATAAGAATATCATAGGAACCAAATGGATATTTAGAAACAAATTGAATGAAAATGGTGAAGTTATCAGAAACAAGGCTAGACTTGTTTGTAAAGGATACACTCAACAAGAAGGTATAAATTTTGAAGAAACTTTTGCACCTGTTGCTAGACTTGAAGCCATAAGAATGTTCCTTGCTCTTTCTAGCTTTCAGAAATTCAAAGTATACCAAATGGATGTAAAATCTGCCTTTCTTAATGGAGACTTAGAAGAAGAAGTATATATTGAGCAACCAGATGGATTCATCCTTCGAAATGATCGAAAACTTGTATGCCAACTTAGAAAGTCTCTGTATGGTCTAAAACAAGCTCCAAGAGCCTGATATTACCGTCTTGACAAATACCTCCATCAACAAAGTTTTTCAAAAGGATCAACTGATAGCAATCTATATACAAATATTGATAATGATAAATTTCTAATACTTGTATATGTTGACAATATTATTTTTGGAAGCAATGAAGAAGCCATGAGTCAAAACTTTGCTTTGGTAATGCAGCAAGAATTTGAAATGCCCCTACTTGGTGAGCTCACATATTTTCTCGGCCTACAAGTTCAACAAAATAAAGATGGTATTTTTCTATCACAAACCAAGTATCTTAAGGAGATCTTGAAAAAATACGGCATGGAAGATTCTAAACCAGTATGTACCCCCATGGTAATAGGACGCAGTCTCAGCTCAAATGATGAATCAGTAGCAATGCATCAACCAACCTACAGATCCATGATTGGTAGTTTGCTTTATCTAACAGGTACCCGAATAGACATCATGCATGCAGTGGGAATAGTTGGAAGATTCCAAGCAAATCCAAAGGAATCACACATTCAGGTAGTCAAAAGGATCTTCAAATATCTTCAAGGAACTCAGAATTTTGGTTTATGGTATCCTAGGGATACAGCTCTTACACTTCATGCATATGCAGATGCAAATTGGGTAGGAAGTGTGGATGACAGAAAAAGCACTAGTGGTGGTGCATTCTATATGGGTTCCAGATTAGTGTCTTGATCCAGCAAGAAACAAAGTTCCATTGCATTATCTATAGCTGAAGCAGAATATGTGGCTGTTGCATCTTGCTGCACATAACTCCTTTGGATGATGCAAACATTGCAAGACATTCAGATCACATGTACTCCACCCATCTCCATTCTACATGATAATACAAGTGCAATCAGTATTTCAAAGAACCCAGTCATGCATTCCAAGACCAAGCACATACCCATCAAGTATCATTTTCTACATAAATAAGTGCTTGAACAAAAGGTCAAATTGGAGTATGTTCCCTCCAAAGAATAGGTTGCTGATATATTCACCAAACCATTGCCCAGAGAGACATTTGAATATATCAGACGGAAGCTGGGATTAGTTGATGCATCATCTTGCTATTAAAACTTATCTATTTAAGAGAAAAGTGGTTGTACGCGAGTTTCATGAAGCATATCCGCGTACATACGTCGGCTGCTATGGATACAGTCACGTATATGTTGGTTTGAACAAAAACAGTGGATGAAAGGAGTCTGATATGGGTCTAAGAGTGATCATCTGGGACAGATTGAGGGGGAGCATAGTAATGCATTGTTGGCATTATCTTAGAAGGTCTTGGTACAAATTCACAGTTGTTTTTTATTCAGGGGGAGATCATGGTTGCTGGTCTGGATAGTGATTGACAAATGCTACTAATGATAGTTGTTGGTAACTATCATTGTCTTGTTTGAGATATTTGGTCTCTATGTCATGTATATATTTTATTGACAAGGTCATGAAATGACCTATTTTGTTCCCAACTATGCATGGGATGGATGATGTAATGTTCTTGTTCTGACATGTATAATCATTTGGTATATTACCACTTGGTTGGGTGGATGAGTCAAACTTGGTATATTTCCACTTGGTTGGGAGATGGATGTGTGTATGAGTCATTAGTGATAGGAAGGTCATTTATGATGTATGTATAGAATCAACTTTTTGACCTTACTTATATTCAGGGGGATCATGGACAGCACACTTCAGCATATCAGAGAATTCAACATGCATTTAGGGGGAGCATAACCCTTTTCCCTTGATGACAAAGGGGGAGAGTGACTTGGGGTTTCCATCAAGTCCAAAGGGGGAGATTGTTGGCATTATGATACATATTTGGCACTATGACACAGGTGTTGTCCTTGATGGCAACTCATACAGATGATAGATCACAGTTCAGGCTCACATAATGAAGAAAGAGAGGTATACGCAGGTTCCCTATTTACCATGCTGTGTGTACATGTGGGTTCGCAACACCAAAAGGTGCGTATAGCATACACACGCACTTTCACAGAAGGAAAGGCGCGTACATGTTGGAAAGCTTAGTTCTAGTCTATGGTATTTGGTCCATGGTATTTTGATCCATGGTATATCTTGTCTGAGGTGTTGCCCCCAGGTATTTGGTCCAAGGTATTGATTCTAAGTGGTTTTGGACCATGGTATTGAGTAAGGCCTAAGACTATAAAAGGAGGAGAAGATCATTAGGAAAGGCACTCAAGCATTGAATATCTAATGAAGAGCAAGATCTAGAATACAAGTCATTGGGTTATGGTGCATAGCTGGATCTGAATCAAGGATGAACTTGAGCGCTTGATGAAGGATAAGTTCTATTGATGGGTCAAGATCTTAAGGCTTGAAGAGAAGTATCTTTGTTTTGATCTTTATCATCTTTGTTGGATACCCTGATGGTGTGAAGGGATACTGACTCCTAATTTCCTCTACGAACAAGCTCATCATCGAGTGAAGTGTCCAATTTGAGGAAAGTCTCTCACATGCACCTCAATTGCCACATGCAGAAACCTTTTATCTACCTCATGACCGCGTTGATGACTCAGTACACTTAGATGCAGATATAGAGCATGCAGATGTCGAGGTAGAGCATGTAGATGCAGAGACAGAGTCTCTAGATACAAATCCAGTGCATGCATATGATGATCCACATCCAAGCCCAGGTCGGGCTTCCAGCAGTGAATCAACTTCCCCTGTCATAAATCAAAGAACAAGGAGCTTAAGTGAGATATATGCACAAGACCACCCAGTTGCTAGAAAAGGTCTTGTGGGGGATAATTCTGATCCATGGAGGACTAGCTCACAGTTTATTGAGCCTCCTCTTGCCCTCATTGCCACTTAACCAATGCCATCCTGACATTGTCATATGGTTCAGTCTTCTGATCCGTAGTCTTATGCTGAGGCTACTCGGCATTCCTCTTGGGAGTTTGCCATGGAGGAGGAGTACAAATCCCTCCTCGAGAACCATACCTGGGATCTGGTCCCCCTTCCTTAAAGAAGGAAACTTGTCTAATGCAAATGGGTATATGGGACCAAGAGTGCTGCAGATGGGAAAATCATCAGACATAAAGCCAAGCTAGTATCCAAAGGCTTATAGCAAGTGCATGGAATTGATTATGATGAGACCTTTGCTCCAGTAGCAAAGATGGATTCCATACACCTTGGACTTTCCATTGTGTCTGCCCAGGGGTGGGAAGTACATCGGATGGATGTGAAGAATGCATTTCTTCACGGAGACCTATCTGAGAGATCTACATGGAGCAGTGACATGGTTTCATTCAGGATTCATATTTGGTCTGCAGAGTGAAGAAGTCCCTCTATGGCCTTAAGTAGGCCCCGAGAGCTTCGTATGCGAAGATGAATTCTTTTCTCTTATCACAAAACTTCGAAAGATGTAAGTTTGATCTGAATGTTTACATGCTCAGGACACATGACTCTCTTCTTATCTTATTTTTGTATGTGGATGATCTCCTGATCACTGGTAGCTCTGCTTCAGCCATTGCTGCAGTCAAGAGGACCTTGCATGATAGGTTCTTGATGACAGAGATGGGTCCATTACACTTCTTTTTTGGTCTTGAGATCAGCCAGGATGCCACAGGCATCAAACTCTCTTAGGCTAAGTATGCACGGGATCTCCTCAAGAGATTTCACATGATTGATTACAAGCCAGCACCAAATCCTTTTCTGTCTGGGGTCCGCCTTGAGGATGGAGATGACACTCCATTAGTTGACAGTAAACTCTACCGATAGCTAGTGGGGAGCTTATTGTACCTCACCCACTCCAAACTAGATCCCTCATATATAGTAGGGGCGGTTTCCAGATACAAGGAGGAACTGCATGAGCTACACTGGAAAGCTGCCAAGCGCATCCTCCGATATGTGTAGGGCACCATCACCTTTTGGATTCACTATGCAGTAGGCACTGCATTGAATCTCCTTGGTTTCACAGATTGTGATTGGGCGAGCAACAACATTGATCGCAATTCCACCTCTGGATATTTACTCAATCTAAGTTCTGGCCCTATCTGTTGTTTGAGAAAGAAGCAGGCTACTATTGCTCTCTCTTTAGCTAAGGCCGAGTACAAAGGAGTAGTCAACATCACTATTCAGGCTCTGTGGCTAGAACACTTCCTTACTGAGTTGGGCGTCCAGTTCCACTAACTCACTGTCATCTAGTATGACAACTAGTGCACTCTAAAATTTTGCAGGGATCCAGTACAACAGCAGCGGACGAAGCACATAGAGATCCATATGCACTACATCAGAGACTTAGTACATGATCTGGTCATTGATTTGTAGTTATGTCCTTCATCAGAACAAAATGCAGACATCTTCACCAAGACATTCACTGAGCAGAAGTTTCACTCTCTGCGTGATTGTCTTACAGTGAACGACACAGTTGCTTAGCAAATGTCTTTTCTTCCTTTTTTCTTTTGATTACATTATATTTTGAGGGGGGGTTTTCCCATGAGGTTTTTCCTCATTCCTCAATTTTAGTACAAGTTTCACTATATTTTGGGTGACCTTTGGCCTTAGTTACGAAGCCCCATTTTCTATTTTTCCCTATAGTGGTGTTCAGGGGGGTGTTGGAGGTACTACACACCTAGGACCTTCATTATTGGCACATGCAGACACTTAGTTAGAGCATTCACTGACATGCAAGGCTTCAACATTTGAATCTTCACCAGATTGTAGCCTTTGATTGTCCATGCATGCATGGGACTACATGCAAGATCCTTTCTGCATGATTTACTCCCTAATTTGCTCCTCCTTTCACTCCACAACTGGCTAGTTCTCTTCGAAACTTGTTGTAGGTGTCAAGTCCTCTCATTGATCACCACTCTCATTGATCACCACTATGGCTCATTACCTTGGGACCTTCACCCAGTGATGCGTATTAGTTGACTCTCATGTAGTATATCATGAGCATTGTAACCTATTTTCTGTTAATCAATAATTCTTTTTGTTCTTCTGATTTTTTTAAATGTTTTTTCTATGCAAAGTTGTGTATTCAACCTTTACTAGCTAGATTCACCTGTGCCGATTTTCTAACACATTTACAAACATTCGCTTCAAAATACAAAAAATATCGGAAAACCATAACATAACCTATTTCATCGAGAGGTGTGCATGGGTGGATCAAGTGGATGGATGAGATGGATGGTTAAAACTTGTGCTAATGGATAAGGATAAAGCATGAATGAGGTTTAACACATGTGACAAGGATAAGTTGAGGCTAGAGAGAAACTAGAATGAGAATTTTCAGAGAATCGATAACATTGAAAGGGAGCTTAGATATTATAGAGAAATATTGTTGGTTTAGAGACTTGAAATCATTGTCAAGTAAATTTTTTTTTTTCATATGTGAAGATGAGGAAAGTCCCAAAATTCCCGGGAGGAGATGGAGCGATCGGTGCACTCTGTGGTTATCCGAATAGGTTTCGGTTAGGGCTCCAGAAACCCTAACCCTACAGTCTCGTGTCCTCTGCGTTCTCTCCTGCGGTCACCGCGATCCTGCCTCCAGTTGCACCCGTCCCGACATACCAGGTCCACCTGTCTCCGTCAACATGGCGTCCATTATTGTCGGCAAAGTCATGGAAACGGACGAGGAAGTGGATTATACAGAAGATCCCCTCCACTCGTAGGTCATTTTCGATCGCCCGTCCTTTTTACCACCGGTTTCTGGTCCATCTTCGGTTTTTCCCTCACACTCCTCCACGGCTGTTACTATCCCGGCTCACTCCCCCTCACATCCACCCGAAGGCTCCCTCTTATCGGATTCCCCAGGTCTTGATCTCCCTCCGCTTTCCTCGAGCACCCTCCATTTCCTCTCCTCCGTCATTCCCCCGTCGCCTTCTTTTGACCCACACCCCCCATCATCGACCTTTCTCGCGGCGGCATCGACTGGTCCTCCCATCCCGCCGTGGGCAGGGCCCTCTGCATATCTCCCTTCTCGCTCTGGTGTATTTGAAACCCCTGTGGTTAGGGTTTCATCCGTGAGGACGTCTCCCTTGGAACCCTCTTCGGACCCCCTTGTAGATCACCCATCGACACCACGCTTGGGTAAGAAAAAGTACAGGTGCGTCAAGGCCACCTCCAGAGATATCTCCATTAGATTTGGGGAGACTTCGGCCATTGGAGAAGCAACAAAAATGGCCAATACCATCCTGGTAGGGCATGTTCGGGGGCGTGCACACTCGGCAACTAGGCTCACTCTTTGGGTTAAAGAGATTTGGCGGGGTGTTCTCAAGGAACTCCCTGAGGTCTAGGTTCTCCCTCGCGGGTGGTTCGCACTCTATTTCGCCAAAGAAAATTATGTTGATCTGGTCCTAGCCAGATATTGGCACATTGAAATGGCGTCGGTATTTCTTAAACGATGGAGCCCACTATTCGATCCTGATCATGAGCAGATAGGGGCTGGGCCACTCTGGGTTTGGCTCCCTGGTTTACCATTACAGTACTGGAATGAAGAAGTCTTCATGCGCATCGGCAATGCTCTGGGTACATACCTGGACCACGATCGATCCTATGTGGATTCCAGGAGCAGAACACTGGCCAGGATATTGGTCCACCTGGATACTCGTGAAGGGCTAGAGGAAAAGATCACTTTACACTGGGGCAGATACACCCGGGTCCAAATTCTTGATTACGAAGGGGTGCCCTTCAGATGCTGACGCTGTCACAGGGTGGGCCATTTATTTAAGGAATGCCCTCTTAACAAAAAACAAGAGGAGGCCCCGGCGACATCCACTGCTCCTTCGCGTCCTATATCACTAGCGGCTCATGGCATCCCGGCTTCTGGAGCTCCCTCCGAATCCCCTACTCCTCCTCCTGGATCGACGCAAGGTGCTCCACATCCACCGATCACAAGAGCTCAGGCAGCCTCCACATCTTCGTCTGCTCTGGGTATACCTCTTTTCCCTCCTCTATCTACTTGCACTTCTGGTTTTTTTAATCTTTCTCCATCTCTATCTGCGGCTCATTGCACCATGCCCTCTTCCCCGGTGACTGCCCCTACCATCCCATCCCCTCGCTCGACTGCATCGCCCCTCTCTTCCCCAACTTCATCCGGGGGCATATCCCATAAATATAATCTTTGTCCTCGCCCTCATCCCTATGGCTCCCATATTAATATCGCTGGGCTCGGCACCACCTCCCCCAGCCTGATTCAATTATCAGTGAGGGGGCGTAAATCTCATCTCACAAAGGCCATCCGGAAAGCGGGTGCAGAGGTTGCCTCTGGGCGACAATCCACTATTGACGGGGTTCTTAGAGCTATGCATCCCCCTGGTAACCTTCCCCCATGAAGTGCTTATCCTTCAATTGCAGAGGCTTAGCTAGTGCCTCCAAGAAACTAGCCCTTAAGAGCTTGATATCTTCCCAACCTATCGACATTATCCTTCTCCAGGAAACCCTTGGACCCGCGGACTCTATCACATCTGCATTATCTGCCAATGCACAGGGGTGGCACTTCACGGCATTGGACTCATCTGGTCGTTTGGGGGGTCTCGCCATTGGATATAACCCAGCCACTATCAAGGCTCTTGGGACTTGGGGGGGTCAGGGTTTCCTGGGTTTTGATCTTTTTTCGGCAGACCTAGGCACTAACCTTTGGGTTATCAACATATATGGTCCTTGCCAGTAGAGGGAATCATTCTGGAATCGTCTCCTGAGCCTTAACATTCCATCGACGGAGAATATTATTATTGGAGGAGACCTAAACTTTTCTCTGGGATACTGTGAATCTTGGGGTTCATCTGCACAGATTGACCCTATCACAGGGTACATGACAGATCTTATGGCACGGCATGACCTTATGATGTCCCTATGAACAAAATCCTCCCCACTTGGAGGAACAGACGCATAGGGGAGTGTTGGGCCTCAAATCTGCACTCATTTACCCATCCTCCCAACAGCCTTTTCCTACTCATTTCCTTCTTTTGTCATCATTTCCTTCATCAACTTGTTCAATTCAATACATTATAGGACTTTTTAACATGATTTGCTAATTGTGCTAATGGTTGACTGCTGGTTTAGACTTTTGGTTCAAAGTGCTGCAATTCCGCAGCTGTTACAGGTTTCCGCAGCCGATCTCAGATTCCGCAGCCGATCCCAGATTCCGCAGCCATTTTCTTGTTTGATATGATCCAGGTGTCTTCCAGAGAAAAGAGCCACATGGGCATGTTTGTGTGACTGTGTACATGGTACATGTGCTATCAGCTCAGCCAAACTGGCCGTCTACACCCCTGGTCAACGTGGAGGTAGCTCTGGTCAAACGGCAAGGTTGCAAACGGTGGCACGGCTCTGCGTGTTCAGTTGGAGCACGTAAGTCACAGCTGGCCTCTTCTTTAGCCACGAAGACTGTAGGGGACAAGAATCCAACACCGGATTTATTAAACCATGATGACCGTTCCCTAGATCTATGCACGGTGCTGCTGAACGTGTCTTTTTCCTAGCTGTTAGTTAGCTTAGTTTACGCACAGGACAATTGATGTTCTTGCTATAAATAAAGCGTTTCTACACGCTGAATAGTTAGTCTGGGATAGTTAATATTTTGCTGCTATAAACTTTGTTTTGAAGACCTTTTTATAAAGCGTTTTTACGCTTCCCACTGTGTATTATTATGAGTTGATTTAATTCCAAGAAGACAGTTCTGTTTCTATCTGCGTAGCTGATCTTTTAATTGGTTGAAGTGGATGGAGGGCCCCTGTCTGCTACAACCATTGTACAGTAGCCTTTGAATTTACTTTCCTGCATTTCTTTTTCTTTACTTGATCATGTATATTAATGTACAGTTTTGAATTATGTTGCTTTACATTTCTGTAATCTTCATGACTGATCAGTGTGTTTTTACAGCTTTGATTAGGAGCCCGAGACAGTGTGTTTTTACTTCTTCTTAACACTAGTGGCATCTGAAGTTGTCTTATCTCAACTGCTGACTTTTTGCTGTGATTTTAATTTTCTTAGCTAGTTTCCTTACTTGGTTTACTTTATCAAGTTTTGGCAAGTTGCTAATCTCTTAATGGTTCTGTTTATCATAATTCACTAACTTTTATGGGACCAAAACATTATCTAACTGCAGCTTGATTTATTTAGTTTTTAGACTCATATTGATAATTCACTCCTAACTCTTCTTTTTCACATGATTAATTCAGCTAAAGGCAGAATGTTAAGGGAGGATTAAGTAGTGTGATTTGTCATTTAATTTTTGGATTACTAGAGTAGTGTTTTTGCTTTCAACAGAGTTAATGTAAATATCATTTTCATTTCTATCAGCAGTAAAGGTATTGGACTAGTGCCATTAGTCTTTTGTTTAATGCTTTGCTTTCATTTGATGCTTTAATTCCATTTCAAGTCATTGTTCAAGTTTTTCTTTTTAGAATTCAAGAAGCATTTAGAAATCATCACATACACACACATTCACTCACTTGTTTATAACTTCATCACATCATAATAGGAAGATAAGTTAGACATAAACTAAAATCGACAAAAAGAACTAGGAAAGGCTACTTAAGTATATATTGTACACTTCACTTCATCAGCTTACGAGCCCCGGGTTGACAATTTAAGATAGCAATTTAGACAACACTAAATTGACCAAACAGTAACCATCAACAGATCTTCCCCCCCAACACAAGCTTATTGACCAGGTATTTTAGCACGGAGTGATCTATGTACATTTTAAAGTTTCTACCCAATAAATAATGTTTGAACTTCTGCGTCGCGTAGACCATCGCCAGCCCTTCGTGCTCTATAGTGGAATAATTCTTCTCAGCTTTGGATAACTTTCTACTTACAAAAGCTATAGGATGGTCAATCTCACCCTCACCATCTTGCATTAATAACACTCCAAGCACAATGTAAGAGGCGTCAACATGCACATGGAATTCCTTCTTCTAGTCCGGAAATACCAAAAATAGGTGTTGTCGCCATATTTTCTTTCAGGACATCCAGGTTGTGCTGGCATTCTTTGTCCCAGCAAAACATCATATCCTTCTTTAATAGTTTCTCCATTAGCACGATGATCTAGGCATACGCCTTGATAAACTTCCTGTAATACCCAGTGTGTCCTAATGTTGCACGCAATTGTTTCACTTTTCTTGGAGCCTCCAAATTCACAATGACATTGATCTTCACAGGGTCCACCATCAATCCCTATTTACATACTACATGTCCAAGAAAAATTCCAAAAGGAACATAGAATAGACATTTCTTCAAATTTAGCACAATCTTCTACCTTGAACAGGTATCAAGCATAAGGCACAGACTCACAACATGGCACTTTACTAAGCCAAACACCGTCGATTCGTCAAAATACACTTCCAAGAATTTATGAATAAACTCTTTGAACGTCGAGATCACAGCCCAAGAAAAGATTGCAGGCACATTCTTCAATCCAAATGGCATAACTGCAAACTGAAAGCAACCCCATTCTATTGTGAAGGCTGTCATGCTTAGATATTCTAGCCCAATATTGATTTGATGATATCCCAAGAAAACATCAGTAAAGGAGTACGCCTCCTGTCCCCCAAAATTTTCCAATACTTCATCTGTGAACGGCGTAGGAAATGGATCGTGTTCACATGCATCGTTGAACTTCCCGAGATCTACGCATATCCGAATTTTTCCTTTGCTATTTCTTCTCATGGACCACCATAGTGCTTACCCAATCAGACTCTTCAATAGGTTCAATAATATTGGCAACCAACACATTATCAAGTTCTTGGTGCACCTTTTCCTTATACTTTGGATTCAATCGATAAGGTCACTGCTTAAAAGGCTTCGCATCTGGTTTTAACATAATCTTCATGACACCTAAATCTTCAACAATCCCTTTTAAATCTGAGAACTTCGTTGGGAATAAATCCTAGTACTCGCACAGAAGTTCAGCCGCCTTACCGACTGTATCATCATCCCAGTAATCTCCTGTTTCATGAACTTAGGTTTTGCTTCAGACCCAATGTTCACTTTCCGAGTTTTCAATGGTTCTGATATATCTGAGTTCGCCACCTTCATTCATTCAACTTCGCGCTGTCCTTCTGTCTCCAGAATGTTAATATTCCGTGGATCATCATCATCGTGTTCAGTGGTCACATTGTAACATTCCAGCGCATGGCACACTTGCGTACCCCAATCAAGTTAAGCCCATTCTACTGTTCCTTTGGCATTCTAAATATCACTGCTTTAATTTCCTAGAGTGCTTCATCGATACAAGAAAACCCATACTCAAAGCTAAATGTTAGCAAGAATCTTTCACTTAAAATGTCCCATTCAACTATTCCATGGCGAAGCTCCATTTCCATATACCAATTCATGGGGATTGTATCCAAGGTATGACAGAAAACATGCACCCATTTTGGTTGAGGTTCGGTTCCCCAGGCCTTACTCCATCGTGCTAAATGATCATGCATATCATCCTTCCCACTATATTTTTCTGTCATCTGTGTATTATAATACCCTAATCTTAACTTCATCATCCTTCTGTTTCTTTCCATCCACTAAAGTTTTCATTGTGCGTACCCCACCAACAGGCAGGCGTAGTGCACAACACCAATTCTAGTGCCTTGAATCGATGCTCTTCTAGTACCTCCCTTTCAAATTCATCCAAAAATAACTCCACATCACTCAAACCATCATGATGCGGAAGATTTATTACCTCGGTCAAGGCACACCGCAGTGATTTGGTCATCATATTACAATGGAGCGTAGATACTTCATGCCGTCAATTCTACCAGTGCTCAAGTTCTTCATCTGAATCTAAGACATAGGAATTATCCCTGTCCCACGCAATTCGTCCATCAGATGTGGGATTGATCCAACCTTCGTCTTGTGTTGTTATCTTCTATACCTGATCCACTTCATCATCACTTTCTACATAGTCACGAACATGTTTAGTATACTGCGCTCCCTCTGCAGGGTCTAGCGACACAATAACCCTAAGCGGCTTCCTTTCAAAAGACATCATCCGCTTCCTCAAGTTGATTACCCCATTCATATCAATAGCCCAGTCAATCCCTAGCAATGCAAGGTATGGATTACTGTCATCCACTACTTCGATGACCTCATAGTCAACCAACATGCTCGCTCCCTCAGTGTCCATCGTTACACCATATAAGCATCCCATCGAAATATTTTTCTTTTGGTTTTCCATATGAAACTGAATAGGACACCACTGCAGTGCAGGTCACCCCACCCTTTCCCACGTCTGTTTAGGAAAGACATTCACATCCGTTCCTAGATCTAAAATTACTTGGTCTATTTCGTATTCTCCTATCTACACAGTTAGCCTCATCTCACGCCCCATTTGTGCTTTATGCTTAGAAATATTTCTAATTGTGCATTGCTCAGTGGGAGTATTTTCTTTATGTGCGCACTTGTCAATTAAATCTTGCAAGCCTTCTATTTCTTTCTGATCACGGAACAACTTCATACAAGTCTCCAAAAATGTAGCTAGCACTGAAGGATCTACTTCTTGTGTCACGCTAGTCTCAGGTGTTTTTTCTTGACTTCCTAAGGTAGAGGCC